>JAVJIF010024279.1:0-85618 GCA_038442645.1 Agave tequilana
AAAACAGGACCGCTGCAGTTACATTTGTCAACTAAGCCAATACCATAGTCGACGAATTGCTTCGATTAGTCGACTAGATATTTGGCCTAGTCGACTAGTTTGTAGTGAAACAAAATTTACAACTTTCTGTTTGTATCACTAGTCGACTAGGCTGGATTCCTCTTGTGCAATTCACTTTCGATACGACCCGACACACTCTCGTATCGACACCATTGATTGCATCGCTCTTTGACTAAACTCCAACAGAGTTTAAAAAAACTCTTTCAACAAGATTTTTACCCTCTCCCCACAATTCTCCACCTCGGTGAAGATTTCTCAAATCTGAGCCGAACATAACATAGCACCATGTCGACTCTAATTTGGCTGCATCATTGAGGTTGCCTACGTACCCCATACCCAACGGGATCAAGCCTCACTTAGTTCATCCAAACGAGCTCTATCGAGCTCAAGCAACTGTGACTAAATCTTTCGCAGTGAACCGAACCAGCTGAGTCATATGAACCTCTTACCAATACCATCATGGAGAACAACGACCTTCAATTTAAGTTTGTTATGCTCACCAACCTGAGATTCATGCTTCTTCACCTACTTTCGTGGGTTTTTTTATCCTGGTTCCAATAGCTGCAAATTATTCGACATTTTCATCAATGTTTTTAACCTGTTCAACATCAAAACTGGCTATATGATCTCACCCCCGTGTCACATCTGATGAAGTCCTTACTGATATCGAACCAACTGGCGGTAGTAAGTAGCATCAACCTCCACCTGCTGCAATACATCCTTGTCTTCGTCCTCTCCACACGCTGAGAGACAGTAGACTTCAACAATGAAGTCTCATCAAATGTGACATGCTTACTCAACACAATCTTCTTATTTTCGGGGTCCCATAATTTGTAGCTTTTCATATTTCTCTTGACACCCAAAAAGACAAATTTCTTTATTCGCGGATTTACTTTGCCATCTTTGGCACTAAAGTAGGTCGGACTTTCAAATACCCGTAGCAAATCATAATCCTGAGCAGCTCCACCTGACCAAATATCCAACGGAATTTTTTCTCATATCGTAGTCGATGACAGTCCATTTACGAGAGGGCTTGCATATATAATCACCTCAGCCCAAAATGATTTGTCTAATCGTGTATTAGACAATAAACACCGAACCTTCTCCAGTAAGGAGTGGTTGAATTTCTTAGCCAACCCATGTATTCTATTTGTGAAGTGAGTACCAATACCAGTGTTCTGACCAAATTGTAGGAATTGGTTCTTGTATTTTTCAATATTATCAATTTTTGAGCTCCTTAATTTTTCTACCAGTCCGTTCTCCATCATATCCTTCCGCTTCACCAGTATACCTAGGGCTTTCAAATTTTTATCTCATGTGATATATCCAACAATGCCTAGATAAATTATCAATAAAATAGACAAACTATCGATGACCTTCAAGCGATGCAGTCTTGGCAGGTCTCCAAATACTAACTTGAACACGATCAAGAAGACCTTCCGAGCGGTGAGTAAAGGTGTTGAATTTCACCTTCATCTTCTTATCTAGAACGCTGTGTCCACTCAATCCCATGCAGTTAGATGCACCTTCTAATGATTCCTTCTTTGCTGGAGCTTGTGAAGACTTTTCTCCTATATGTTCGAGCCTCATATGCCAAACCTGTGTACAATCATCACCTGAAGAAATAGAAGTCGTCACTCGCCCTGCAACCATGCTACCCATCAAGTAGTATAGGTTATTGCGTTGAACGCCCTTCAAAACAATCATCGAGCCTCGAGTCATCTTAAGAACGCCATCTCTAATAGATACTCCATAACCCAATGCTTTCAAGGTACCAACAGAGATAAGATTTCTTTTCAATTGATGTACATACCTCACTTCCTTCAGTTCTCATACCATCCCATCAAACATCTTTACACGGACTGTACCTATCCCTTTCACTTTACACGGATGATTATCACCCATGACAGCGAAACATCCATCTAGCTTCTCAAAGTTAGAAAATCAATCGCTGTTTGGGTACACATGATAGGTAGCTCCTGTATTTAATACCCACTCAAAATCACCTGAGTAACCAATAGTAGAGTAGTAACAGAGAACGAGAATACCGATGAGTCTGAGTCCGATCCCCTGCCTGTGAAGTACCAGCTTGTATACTGATCACCTGTGTGAGATTTGCCTCGGTCTTTGACTCCTAACCCTTGTTCTTATCCTTGATTCTTAAACAATCAACCTTCCAGTGCCCTATCTATTTGCAGAAGGTACATTGGTTCTTCTTCAGATCTCTAAAATCAGGTCTGAACTTAGATCTCTCACGCTCGCCTTTGCCCTTTCGATTGGAACCTCTGTCTCATATCATCAACACATCTGTTGATGTACCATTGGAAGAAGACTGCTTATCCTTCCTCATCACTTCATAGTTTACAAGAGCAGCCGCCATAGCATTATAATTAAGTGATTGTTCCCATTAATCAAGGTGAGAACGAAAGTCTTATACTCTTCATCAAGAAGAAAATTCAAAAAAATTAATGCCTTATCCTCTTCTTCGATATCTACATCCACATTAACCAAAGCTGTAAGAAGCCTTGTGTAATTGTTCATGGGCTCAGCAATAGAAAATTCCTTCTTCAACTAAAGCGATAAAGCCTCCTCTTTAGAAGCAGTCGAGACTCGATACTCTTTGTCAGATATTTCTTCTCGAAAATTTCCCACATTTCATTGCATACGTCTCATATAACACATGATACTTGATGTCTTATATCAAATAAGACCTTATAAGACCATACGCCGTCCTATTCATGTCCCAATTCTTTTCAGAATTCTCCCTCCGGGTTTTCTTTCAATCGTTAGAGTGCCTTCAAAGTTTGATGTTGTCAATGCATCCATCACCTCACACCTCTACATCCAAAATTATTCGTGCCAAAAAACTTTACCACATAGATTCTTCATCGGATGTGGGTTCACGGATTTCACTGTGGATTGACTTTCTCCGGTCATCTTCTCATAGATTCCTTAACACAATGCAGAAAATAATTAATGAAAACAAATTCAAATAGGAAAGATCAGATCTTTACCTCCGAACGAAATTACAAACAGTCTCCAAATTAAGTTGCTTCCCCCGAACTAAAAAACTCCCCGTCGAACCTGAAAAGCTCTGATACCACTTGATAGGAATCCAGTCAACAGAGAAGAGGGGCTTTAGAGAATAGTCACCAATCGTACGAACAATTAAATAAAGAAAAGAAAGAGAGCACAAGATTTAACGAGGTTCGACAATTTTGCCTACGTCTTTCGGGCAAGGAGAGAGAGTTCTTATTGAATCAATCAATTACAGGTTACAAGTTAAAAATATTAGGGACAATACCCCTCTTTACATAGCCAAAGAAGCCAAGAAGAAAAGAAAGCCAAAACACCTAATTCGAATCAGAAACGAATTCTGAATCAGATTTGGAAACAGGACCGCTGCAGCTGCATTAGTCGACTAGGCCACTAATTACTTCTATTAGTCCGACTAGGTATTTGGCCTAGTCAACTAGTCTGAAGTGAAACAGATTTTTTAACTTTTTGTTTGTATCATTAGTCGACTGGGCCAAATGCCTAGTCGATTAGGTTTGGTTCGTCCAGTGCAATCCACCTTCGATACGACCGACATGCTCTCGTATTCAATATCATAGATTGCATCGCTCTTTGGTTAACTCCAACAGAGTTAAAAAACCTTTTTCAACAAGATTTTTACCCTCTCTCCCCACATATAGATCCATCTCTTTATAAACTAGTCTCTGGCATGTGCAAAAGCGCGTGCATTTAAAATAGAAATGTACAAATTTTGTGAGGCGGAGACTTGGAAAAATAAAATAGATAATAATATTACACTATAAATTAAATTGAGTTTTATAAGTGGGTTTTATGCAAAATAGTGAACAAATACAAAGATAGTATTGCAGTATAAATTTTATACATATTCTTTTGCTATAAATTTTTTCTGAAGAGAAATTTTGTTAAGAGTATTGTACATAGAAAATTGAGCCCCGTCATCCTTTTTATGCTTTTTATTTTTTTCATTTTCTAGAGTAATTACCGATGGAGGGTGAGATGAAAGTGTAGTTAATCTTTTGTGATATGTTCAATCTCTATTCTTTTATTATTGAACCATGTATTAGCCACAAAAAAAATTTAGTTTTGAAAAAGTATTTTAAAGACATGAAGAATTTAATGAAATTAGTTATCCATGTATATAGTGTGAATTTAGGTTATCAATAGAATGGGTGATAAAAACGTAAATTGAATATATATTAAAATTATGAAATATTTAAATGTATAGAATACACATGTACACTAATATTTGGTTTAGTATCAGCTTTATAATGTGCTTTGTACTAAGTGCATACTTATGGCAGTGTTTATGAAAGATGCGGTATATGAAAAATAGTATATAAGAGGGTTGCTTTAGATGTTTTTATATGGAATATTGAGGACATAAAGTTAAAAGAAGAAAACTGGTAAATAAAGAATTGAAAAGAGAGAAATATCTAATGGGAAAAAAGAAAGATTAACCAAAAAATAAAATTAAATGAGTAATTGCAGATACCTTAGCTAGTTTTATTTTTTGAGAACAAGCTGGAGGTTATCCTCAAGCCTACACAAACACAAGCCTACACACACTCATCATAAATGTCCACCCGAAGGGATTCGAACCGATGACCTTGTGAGAGCAAACCCAGGGTCTGATTGGCGGGCCAACTACGGGGACACCTTAGCTAGTTTTATGTGTCCTTTCTAAAAATTCTTTGTAGAAAACCAGGGTAAGATATTAATTCATACTATATATTTTCATGCAACAATTATATATAATTTTTCCTAATTCCCAGTATATCAAAATGGATATATTTAAATCTCACCTTCAAAAAAGAAAATATTAACTTCATTTAAATGACATTTGTAATGGTCCCATATTTTTAATTACTGAATTACTCAAATCAGTTTCATAATCTTCATAAACATCTTTGAATTTATCAGAAATTTCAGCAACATCTCTTCTATTACCAAGAGTCTGTTCTAATACATGCTTATACAAATTTTCGGCTAGCATCAACCATTTATCAACTTACCAACTTAAATCTCAATTATTCAACTCATATACTAAAAATATGTCTATGAGAATACATTTCTCAAAAGAGTCTACACATTACTTAATTACCTCAAGAAACTAGGTCAAAAATCAAGTTCTGATCAACATATGCATGTACAACTCGGCTCTGCATTCAAATCTTATCATGAACTATTACACATACATACATAAAAGGCCCCTTAAGTTATAAAACATGCAAAAAAAAAAAAAAAATTGTTTCAGAAAAATTAGAACAACTATACAATAAGTGAGTTTTTCGGATTTTCGATCAAGGTATCCTTGGGCTTCAGGCAGGACTTTTAGTAAATAGAAGTCGATGCCAGGTTGACAACTTATTCTAAATTAAATCAAACTTCACATGGAACCTTCCTCAATTAAAATTCACCATTAGTAAACCACAATTGATGGAAAGAAAGATGACGGTGATGGTAACTTCCACCCGGCATATCAAATCATTATCATAAGGAGCTTAAAATTAAGAAGGCCTCAGGTCAACCATAATTCATTATGAATCGTAGTCCACACTAAATTCCTGAAGATAATAAATCAAATTAACTAAGTTTGTTGTAATGTAGGCAACTTTTAGCTTGACTTGAGACTTTTTCTCTATTTAAATATCATGAATAAATAAATAAAAAATGTCCCTCCACATCAAATTTGCCATTGTTACCACATGGCCACAACCATCAAAACACAAGAACAGAATTTCTATACCAAAATTGACTATTTAAATGCATTTTTTTTTTTTTTTTGCTTTTGAACTTTCTCTACCAAGTATAATTCACTTCAGTGGCCCATCCCCCAAATTGCACATATCAGCTTTCTCTACTGATATACAGAAACATTAAATGCTGCAATTCCTCCATGTATTATGACTCTTGATTTATTTGCATGTAAGTATAAGAAATAGGGGAGAGTTAATGTTGTACCAGGTGTAACAAAGAAACGGAGAGATGGATCAGCAATCCCAGAATAATCTTCAGTGACTACAACAGTATACTCCCAACCAAGAGGAGTAAAAGAAACATTCCAGTAAGCAGGATCCCCCTCAAAACATGGAAGAACACCAGATATGGGAAGGGTAGTTTACTTCCAAAACCTGAAAATAAATTATCACAAACTGTCTCATTAGGTGTAATTTGACAACAATTTGAAATCATTTTAAACATTAAAGCTAACTTTGATGAAATTTATATAAAAATAGACAGCATTATCTACAGATAATTCATATGAACCTTGTAAAGAGGAAGTAGAGGGTAACAGCTTGGTAGAGAACCTTATTCCAGGGACTTGGATTAGGACATGCTGGCTTAGTTATATCTACCAGTTCCCTGTCTAAACCATCATTTCTAGTCTTCTCCAGTTTACTTATCTACCAAGCCTACAACCAAGAAAATCTCTTCCTTAAACTCATATCTAATGCTACAGCCAAAATATCAATATGGTTTCCCTCTGTGAAAAAGATCAAGGTCTTGGTAAGATAAGCCACAGCCCTAGTTACCAAAAAAGGTACAGGTTACTTATATTAGGAGACCATTTGGCATAGTACTCTGTAAATTTGATGATGCAATGTCTTATCTGTAAATTAACAGAAGGAGAAAGGTGATTATATCACCATTCACAGGTCATTTTGAGAAATTTGTCTTACTCAGAGATTACTAGTTGCACATACCAACCGTACCCGTTCATCCATTGGACATAGGCTCACTGGTCTATATTAACCTGCTTTTAAATTTTCAATATAATACCACGAGATCTCCTTTAAAATAAAAAAAAAATGTAATCCCACAAGACTTTGCACAATTGAAGAAAAGGCCTCTTAAACAATTCTGATGATGGTCATAATAATAGCATAGAAATAGGGGTTTCTACGTTTAAAAGCAACATAAAATAGCAAAAAAAAGTTCATTAAACATGATCAAACTTCAGATTCCACTAACTTTAAAACTGGAAAAAATAATAGAAATAGCTCCGAACCTCAAACACTTAGCTCTACAAACAACTTCAAAAAAAAAAAAAAATAATTGTTTATTGTTGTTGGTGCCTTCCCACTCATCCACGCACTTAGATTACAGCTGATTCATGGAATTGAACATTCTTTCCTTTTCAAGCCCTAAAGACCATGTCATCATTCATCTCAAATTCCACGGAAACTACTCAAAAATATGTGCAGAAAGCAGAACAAATTCGAGTAATTTAGCACTAGGAAGCAAACAAGACTCATCAAAACCCTAAAAGTCAAGAAACGCAAAAACTTTACTCTCTTCTCTTACGAAACTCATCAGAATCTTAAAAGTATAGGAATATAAGGTCAAAAGGTTAGAAATCCCCAATTTCTTACCTTGCTGGGACGGAGATTCATCGGCCACAAGCGATTTGGAGATGGAATCCAAGAAAAACACCATAAAATCAAGCAAAAGATCTTAGTAAGCCGCTTCATCTCGTCGAATTTGTGAAGAAATTGAGATGAACGGAGATTTTCGAGAGCTGTCTGGAGAGGAATTTGAAGGGGGGAGAGGGAGGGAAGGAAACGGAAGCTAAATAGAGGACGGATCAGTTGGCGTAACGGTGAAGCCAACTGCACGGGAGCGGATATTAACACCTACAAAAGTGATTAAAGCACCCAGCCAAAATTTGTAAATTGATTGACAATTATAATCTTAAGTAAAAAGACAAATACTCTGGAAGAGATCGAAAATTACAAATTTTAACCTTCATATTTACACTCACGAAAATTGATTAATATATTCACCGACACTCTTTTTTCTTCCCTCAAACCCCTTCATTCCTCACCTTAAAAAAAAAAAAAACCTAAAAATTTATAAACTGTATTTTTCTTTTTATGATTCCTAGTCTCTACCTTCTTACTCTAAACTTTTCTCAAAAAATTCTTATTGCTTTAAACACGAGGACAATCCTCAACTTCAAAGAAAATATATAATCATACATTAATAGAAACATAAGGAGACATACTCCAACTCTTCCAGTCACCTAATTTTCATCAACACGACAATAGTTATTGACAAGACACAATTTTTATCTTAGTTCTTCACGGAAACCAGAGGCTAAAAGAGTCTCAGGCGATCATCAAGACAACGATATGGCTAAATATCCATTAACTCCAGTCACAATGGCATCCAAGCGGAGGTTAAATGAATATGCTAACATAATATAGAATTAAAATTTGAGAAATTTACAAATTGAATTTACTTATCTATTCAGATTTTCATGATCTACATGGTGTCTGTTCAAATGGGTTACATATTCAAAATTGAAAGAAAAAAAATCCAACAGGAAGAGAGGAGTTTGTTGATGAAGGAGATGAAGGTATATTTGGAATTCTGAAAAAATTATAAGTTTAGAGAAAATAAGGGTATTTTTTTAAAATTTGATATCGTGTGTTTATTAATTTTGTGGTGTACAAATCTAGTGGGTGTCTTTTGTTGGCCCAAAGGTCTATCACCCTAGTTTTGATGATGATCAACTCATGAAGTTATGTTTACTAATGATCTTGTGTTTAATTAGTGACAGATTCATTATCAAGATCTTAGTAGGTGCATAGCTCAACAAACGATAAAATGTCAAGATTTGGAGCTAGCACGGTGTGATCCAAGGAGCTTTTGGATCAAGCTTGGACCAAGTCAAGAAGATGAGAAGCCTTCAAGTGAAGACTTTAAGAAGATGAAGACTTGTGTCTAGGTATAAGATTTTGTTTTTGTTTTAGTTAAAAATGTAAAGGATAGATAGTTGGTGGATTGCTCAAGTATACCATTTACCACACACTCTTGATAGTTTTGTAGTTTAGAAAAGATTTTTCATTTTGAAAAAATACTTGTTTGGATTTTGGTATTTCTTATGAACATATTTTTATCCAAAACCATATTTAGAACTTAATGTCAAAAACATAGATATTTCATCATGATTGTGTAGTGGATCATATCCATACACAATATGCTTTTAAAGTATATCTTGTTTTTGTATTTGATGAAGATTTGGAAAAACATGTTTTGAAAAAAATTATTGTTTTGGAAAATACAGTTTTTATCTTGAACCAAATATTTCCAAGTTACAAAAATAGTCCAATCCTTTATAACATGCCTTGATTTTATGCAAGCATGTTTGTATATCAAAGTATATTGGTTAAACTATTTTTGTAGATTTTTATGTATTTTAAGGGATTTTATTTAAGCCAAAAAGACAAACTTTTTTAATCCCTAAAAACTGTTTCAGGCTTCAGATAAGTCGACTTATAACCCTTATAAGTCGACTAACCCTGAAGTCGGTCGACCGGACCGGTCGACCGACGTGCACAAATGTGCACGCCTTTGTGTACTGGAGGACGGCCGACCGTGCCGGTCGACCGCTCCAGAGAGCAGAGCTCTCTGGAAAGTTCGGCCGACCGCACCGGTCGACCGACAGAGAGTTAGCTCTCAGCTCCAGTGGGTCGGTCGACCCAGGCGGTCGACCGTGGCTCCAACGGTCAGAAATCCGACCGTTGGCGGTCGACCGCACCGGTCGACCGGCAGCTCTGACAGACCCTAACGGCTATATTTTTCTGGCCTATAAATTTGGGGGTTTGGTCATTGTTTTGATACAAGATTTTGGAGACTCTTAGAGCCAGTTTTTCCCATTCATTTCAGAGGTTTTTCTCCACATATTTGAGTGCAAATACTTCCAATCAAAAGGGAAGATTTTATCAAGAGAGTTTTAAAGTGATTCTTTGAGTTTTCCTCCACCACTCTCATCCTTGTTTTTCTCACACCACACTTGAGCTATCCATTGATTATTCATCCTATATGTGTGTTGTAGTGAGAGTGCTTTAGGTGATCAAAGTGTTGTGATCACCAAGATCTTTTCTTTGTTCTTTGAGGAGACGGGCAAGTGTGCTCGTAATTGTTTGGGTCCTAGTGAGGACTTGGTGTTTCCGGGTTCGGGTGCGAACTCGTGATTGAGGTGCGGCCTCGGCGAGCCGGTGGGCTTGCGGTGTGTAAGGGACTAGAGAGTCCGAGGGCTTGTAGGTGTTGCGGCACCGAGGAGAGATCCATTGGGATCTTGCATAGTGGAAATCCTTCGTGTGTCGAAGGCGGGGATGTAGAGCAAGTGTGCTCGAACCTTGAAACATACCCTTGTGTTTGCGATTGCTATTCTCTCTCTCTCTTTGTCTCTTGTTATATCTTGCATGTTATTTATTGTGTTCATCTTTATATGCATGATATATTCCTTGTGCTCATATTGATATACTTGCGTGGGATTGTTGCTAACACTTGTATTCAACCAAGAGGGCCAACGCGGCACCTCAACCCATTCAAGGGGAATCTAGAGGAGTTTGTCCAGAGCCCTTCACGGGAATTCGGCAACACTCTTTGGTTATACGTGGTGTATAGTGTAAAAGTTTTATTAAGTCATAATTGCTTTTAGCTTCCGCATTATTTGCATTATTTGGCATTAAGTGACCATTAGATTAGCCATCACCTATTCACCCCCCTCTAGGTGAACCTACAATTGGTATCAGAGCTTGGTACTCTGATCTTGGTCTAACAACCTAGAGTAAAAGATCCTCATTTTTAGGCTAATCACAAGATTTTGTACACACACACTATGGAGTTCATGTCACCACCCACCTTTGACATTCTTAACATCCAAATTGGAAGGTTAAGATGTCATTATACCTCAAGGCCTTAGGCATTCATGTATATCTTGCCATATCTAATGATTCATATTGTTCAAATGGTAAGAATTTTGAGGCTAATGCAAAAGCCCTTCATGCTATCAAGTCAACCCTAAATGATGATTATTTATCTAGGGTTTCTAATGTTGAATCGGCTTTTGTAGTATGGAACATCATCACCTCCCTCGGTGAAAAAGATCTATACTATGCGGGGAGTGACTCGGATGTTGGAAGCGACACCTCCAACAAGTGCTACATGGTCCAAGGGGATAACCCCCTTGAGGTAAACTCCGAATCTGATGATGAAGACATGTCATATGATGAGCTTACTACCTTTTGTCATCTTGTGCTTGAAAATATATGACATGCTTAAAAAGAAGAATAATAATTTGAAAAGGAACATTACTTGCATGCATGTAGAACATGATACATTTAGATCTAACATTGCATGTTTAGAAAAAGATAACAAAAATTTGAAAAGAATTTTGATGCCATGCTTAATGAAAAAGATTCATTAGAAAATAAAATGGCATGCTTAGAAAAAGAAAACAAAGATTTGAAAAATGAGAATGTTTTCTTACTTGCAAAATTGAATGATTTATGTGAAGGAAACACTATTTTGAAAAATAAAGTTGATTTGGTGGAAAAACAAAAAGAAGTTATTTTCAAGAAAATAAGTCTTTAAAAAGAAAAATTTGTGAAAAAGAAAAAGAGTTTGTTTCACAAAAGAAAAGGAAAAATGATTTCATATCTCATCATGCTTTACATGCCACAATTAATGAGATTAAGAATTTGAAAAATAAAATGGATGGTTTGAGTTCAACTTTGAACTCTTGTGCTTTTAATCATACTAGATTGGAGTCTATATTTTCAAAGAAACAAACTCCATCCATTCATGCACATCATCATGCTTATATTGCATAACATGATCACACACCTACACATAAGCATACTAAGGTGTACGTATGTACACATTGTGGCCGCAAAGGCCATTTAGCAAAGTTTTGTTATGATAATATTAATTCTCTAAATTTTGCTAATTATAAAAGATTTTGGGTTCCTTACAAGTCTAACCCCAAAGGACCCAAGCAAAAATGGGTACCAAAACCCCCAACCCATGTTTTTGATGTAGGTGAGGGATCTCTCAAGACGTGAGAGATTTGGTGCCTTGGTAGTGGATGCAATAGACTTGATGGATATACTTTTGGATGCATCACTATCAAGGAGTTTTGGTGGGACAACCACCATGTTAGGAGCTTTGGAGTTGGTAACAATCTCTAAACTCTTACTTTTTATGTTCATGCTTGTTCATTCCTAATATTCATAGCATGTTCATGTTTTATGATTTATTGTGCTTCATGTAGTATGAACTAGTTTAAATGTAGATTTTATCAAAACTTGCATGTATACATATACAAATAGTGAATTACATTTGATTCATATATAATTGAACTTCATGCTCATTTGTATCCACTATATGCATATGTATAGACTAGTTTTGATGATTCTCTTTTATACATGTTTTACCTACTTTATGCTTTACTTCATGTATATGTATTCTTTATTCAAATCTAATAAATATACATGTATACCCGTGAGTCTCTTGCCTTCATGCAAACATCATTAATAGACTCTTTTAATATTTGGGATATGTATGTGTATTGTTAGGATTGGATTAATCATACATATACCATGAAGATTAGTGTCTTAATGAAAAATGATTTTTTTTTTTATATGTGACTTATGATCTTTTTGAGCTTCATTGACTATTTTCATAAAAATGCTATTTACATGATCGTTTAACACTCACACTTTTATTAAAAATATTTGAGCCTTATAGACCATGAGTGCTTAAATTTTTATGTATCTAGTTATGTTTATGAAAAACATAAGATTTGATATATTTGAAGGATCTTTAACTAGTTTTTCAAAAATAATTTATACTAGTTATTTATTCTTCAAATAGTCTTTGAGATTGACACATGATTCTATTTTTTTAAAGATTTGATGCTTCATGTATTGAATATTAGTTTAAATGTTAGTTTTTATCAACACTAGGATTTATACTTGTACATATCGTGGGCCACAAATAAATCTATTTATATTTGGGCTTGAATGCTTATTTGAACCCATGAAATGTGCTTGTATTACTTAGTTTTGATGATACATACATTTTTAAACTTGTATTCTCTTTTTGGATTTGATTTATGATCATGTGTTTTCATTTCACGTATATGTGTATTTTGCCAAACTTTAAGATATACATGTATACCTCTTGAGTCATTTGCCTTTAATGCAAATCTATTTATATGGACTCAATTGTGTTTAAGAGATATGTATGTATACTTATTGTTGTCAAAACATATATATATCTTGAAATATAAATTTTTTTAATAAAAATGTGTGATGATTTAAAGGAATATTGAGATTTATTGACATTTCTTTTTTGCTTTATTCCTTACTTGAAGGATTTCGTACTAGTTTTAAAACATTTTCATATTAACTAGTGAAATCTCTTCTTTTGGTAGAGTATATGATAAACTTACCTTTCAATTGGTATCATTGGATATTTTCAATTGGTATCAATATGATTCTTATATACTCATATTTTGATTGTATGTATGAATGCTTTCAAATTTAAAATTATATCAATTTCTATTGGTATTATCTTTTCATACATATATGATCTATTTGTGCTTGATTCACAATCGATTCACACTCTTAACGCACAATGTATATGCTAAGCCTAATTCTACTTTCAATTGTTCTTAAAGCTTATGCAATATGTTTCAAGATTGATATCAAAATAAAAAAAATATATGTTGATTTGATATCTCAAATGTGTTGTATTAAGAAAACTTCAAAATTTTAAAGAAAAATTCAAAATTTTTTGATTTGTATTTCCTATATGCAAGGAGAGCTTAACATCTCTCTTACATATAGATTCATGTTGAGTATATTATAAATTGAGGAGCTTGACAACTCTTCTTTATATGATATACGTGTGTAGGGGGAGCTTCACATCTCCTCTTATGCATTACATAATATGTGTTATATGAGTTAGGGCTTGTCATCCCTTCTTCATGTAATACATATGTGTAGGGAAGCTAACTTAGCGTCTTCCTCTTCATGGATGTATATCGCATATAAATCTTTATTGATTGATTTGTATTACCCCTTCTTGATCTCTTTGTTTTTGACAAAAAGGGGGAGTAAAATTTGTTTGATTTGATTTTACTTTGAACTCTTTGTTGATGAGTGACAAAAAGGGGGAGAAGTATTTGGGTTATATGCATGTTTTCATTGCTTAAGGGGGAGAAGTATTGTCTTCCTTGTTCTTTATGCATATATATTTTTGTATTACAATAGGAGAAAAAGATTTTGATTTATGCTTGTTGCATGTTTTATCTCCATACATTGCATACATATTTATGTGCTTCATTGAATATCTATTATTTATTTGTTATGCATGAGTTAAGGGGGAGCTTCTTTGAGGCTTTACTTTAATCCGTGCATATATAACTTCATGTGTTTTGTCATCATCAAAAGGGGGAGATTGTTGGCCCAAAGGTCTATCACCCTAGTTTTGATGATGATCAACTCATGAAGTTATGTTTACTAATGATCTTGTATTTAATTAGTGACAGATTCATTATCAAGATCTTAGTAGGTGCATAGCTCAACAAGGATAAAATGTCAAGATTTGGAGCTAGCACGGTGTGATCCAAGGAGCTTTTGGATCAAGCTTGGACCAAGTCAAGAAGATGAGAAGCCTTCAAGTGAAGACTTCAAGAAGATGAAGACTTGTGTCTAGGTATAAGATTTTGTTTTTATTTTAGTTAAAAATGTAAAGGATAGATAGTTGGTGGATTGCTCAAGTATACCATTTACCACACACTCTTGATAGTTTTGTAGTTTAGAAAAGATTTTTCATTTTGGAAAAATACTTGTTTGGATTTTGGTATTTCTTATGAACATATTTTTATCCAAAACCATATTTAAAGCTTAATGTCAAAAACATAGATATTTCATCATGATTGTGTTGTGGATCATATCCATACACAATATGCCTTTAAAGTATATCTTGTTTTTGTATTTGATGAAGATTTGGAAAAACATGTTTTGAAAAAAATTATTGTTTTGGAAAATACAGTTTTTATCTTGAATCAAATATTTCCAAGTTACAAAAATAGTCCAATCCTTTATAACATGCCTTGATTTTGTGCAAGCATGTTTGTATATCAAAATATATTGGTTAAACTATTTTTGTAGATTTTTATGTATTTTAAGGGATTTTATTTAAGCCAAAAAGACAAACTTTTTTAATCCCTAAAAACTGTTTCAGGC
This sequence comes from Agave tequilana, assembly GCA_038442645.1. Lineage (NCBI taxonomy): Eukaryota > Viridiplantae > Streptophyta > Magnoliopsida > Asparagales > Asparagaceae > Agave > Agave tequilana. Next base: position 15,144 of record JAVJIF010024279.1, read on the forward strand.
TTCAGATAAGTCGACTTATAACCCTATATAAGTCGACTAACCCTGAAGTCGGTCGACCGGACCGGTCGACCAACGTGCACAAACGTGCACGCCTTTGTGTACTGGAGGACGGCCGACCGTGCCGGTCGACCGCTCCAGAGAGCAGAGCTCTCTGGAAAGTTCGGCCGACCGCACCGGTCGACCGACAGAGAGTTAGCTCTCAGCTCCAGTGGGTCGGTCGACCCAGGCGGTCGACCGTGTCTCCAACGGTCAGAAATCCGACCGTTGGCGGTCGACCGCACCGGTCGACCGGCAGCTCTGACAGACCCCAACGGCTATATTTTTCTGGCCTATAAATTTGGGGGTTTGGTCATTGTTTTGATACAAGATTTTGGAGACTCTTAGAGCCAGTTTTTCCCATTCATTCCAGAGGTTTTTCTCCACATATTTGAGTGCAAATACTTCCAATCAAAAGGGAAGATTTTATCAAGAGAGTTTTAAAGTGATTCTTTGAGTTTTCCTCCACCACTCTCATCCTTGTTTTTCTCACACCACACTTGAGCTATCCATTGATTATTCATCCTATATGTGTGTTGTAGTGAGAGTGCTTTAGGTGATCAAAGTGTTGTGATCACCAAAGATCTTTTCTTTGTTCTTTGAGGAGACGGGCAAGTGTGCTCGTAATTGTTTGGGTCCTAGTGAGGACTTGGTGTTTTCGGGTTCGGGTGCGAACTCGTGATTGAGGTGCGGCCTCGGCGAGCCGGTGGGCTTGCGGTGTGTAAGGGACTAGAGAGTCCGAGGGCTTGTAGGTGTTGCGGCACCGAGGAGAGATCCATTGGGATCTTGCATAGTGGAAATCCTTCGTGTGTCGAAGGCGGGGATGTAGAGCAAGTGTGCTCGAACCTCGAAACATACCCTTGTGTTTGCGATTGCTATTCTCTCTCTCTCTCTCTCTCTCTTTGTCTCTTGTTATATCTTGCATGTTATTTATTGTGTTCATCTTTATATGCATGATATATTCCTTGTGCTCATATTGATATACTTGCGTGGGATTGTTGCTAACACTTGTATTCAACCAAGAGGGCCAACGCGGCACCTCAACCCATTCAAGGGGAATCTAGAGGAGTTTGTCCAGAGCCCTTCACGGGGAATTCGGCAACACTCTTTGGTTATACGTGGTGTATAGTGTAAAAGTTTTATTAGGTCATAATTGCTTTTAGCTTTCGCATTATTTGCATTATTTGGCATTAAGTGACCATTAGATTAGCCATCACCTATTCACCCCCCTCTAGGTGAACCTACATCTTTATCAAACTGGTGGGTGTCAATATCCGCTCCTCAAAGGCACGTGCTTTGTCGTGGGATGACGGGTAAGGAGTTACAAGTTGAAATACGCTTGAATTTGTTTGGCCCAAGGGAGGATGTTAGCGGATCGAATGTGGCTAATATATATAGATTTTACCATGAGTTAATTTAAAGGGAAATTTGCTGTTAGGACCCAGTGAATTCGAATGGTGTCAAAAAGTTCTCGAATCTTGACAGTGTTTTAAAAAGCCCTTTGATCAAATTTCTTTTGTTTGCAAGTCCATAACCCACCACATGTCAATACATGACTTGGTGTATATTCGTATTGCATATATTGTCCTTACTTCAATTAACTCATGTGTTGTCATTTGTCCTTTAATTTGCTCACGTGATGTACTATGAAATCTTTAATGACAGTTTAATTGTTTTGCTATTCAATTTAAAATTCTTGAAGTAACTATTTGCTGTCTACTTCAATTATTATTTGTCCACTTCAAAAAATTTTGTTAACTTGACCAAGATATTTATAAAAAAATTATTTAAATATTTTAAAAAATAAATGTAAACAAAAAAATAATTAACGACTTGTTTTATAAATCATCTAATGTCTATTGTTTATAAAATAAAAATCATTTAACATATGAATATTTATTTATTTTTTCACTTAATTGTTTGTTTATCTTTTTTTATTTGTTTCTGTTCTACTTTCTTCTTTTATGTGCACCTTACTCTCTTTTTGTTCACCTTCGTCATTTCTGTCCAACTTTCTCTTTTTTGGTCTACCTACTCTCTTTTTATTCACCTTCATCAATTTATGTCAACTTTTTCTTTTTTATGTCCACCTTACATTTTTTCTGCCTACCTTCATCAATTTATGTCCAACTTTCTCTTTTTATGTCCATTTTATTCTCTTTTTATGGTCGTATATTCCAAAAGGTAGTCATGCTCCCAAAATGTGGACATATATTCCAATAATTGAACACATTTTTGAAAATGTGGACATATATTATACCAGGTATTCAAGTTCCCAAAATGTAGACATATATTCCAATAGTTGGACATCTTTTTTCAAATGTGGACATATATTCTATTTTTTGGCCATTTTTTCAAAATGTAGACATATTGTAGCACCCTGTTCTCGGGATACGTACCTAGATACGTGTCCTGTTTTTTTGACCGTATTGTTCAATTTTCTTCCAGAATTTATTTTTAAGTTGTGATTGCTCATGTTATTTGGTATCGGATCTAGATTCTCAGTCTTAGAGTCAGCCCTGACCTAGACCGGGAATCCGATACCAGCCTGCTGCCCGATTTGATCATTCTGGTAGTCCAATTTGATCGATTTCAGTTTCAAACACTGTTTTCTAATATTTTAAATTTTTCATAATTTTCTGAAAATTTTCAGAATTTTCTGCAAAATCTCCAAAACCGGTGTCGGTCGGCATCACTGACTGATTCCCGGATTTTAGTTTTTAAACGGGATTGAATTTTCAAAAACAACTTTCATGTTACTTCTTAAAATTTCATTTTCTATCTAAATATATATTTTGAGATTTTTTTCTAAATTTATCAAAATTGACCGATTCTGGTGTCGGCCGGTATCGCCAGAAGATTCCAGGATTTTTAATTTAAAAACTAAATTGAATTTCTCGAATCTGATTTTACCGAGCATCTTAAAATAATATTTACTATTTTTAGAATTTTTCGGAACGATTCTAAAATAGTCAAATTTTTGCCTTATTTAAATAATAATATTTTGTACCGACATTTTCTTTTCTTGCTTTTTCTTTCTCTACTCCCCTACTTTATACTCCCAGATATTCTAATAAATTAATTATTTAATAATAAAATTTTTTATTATTTTTTTTCTTATTTTTTTCCTTTTCCTTTAATTTTCTTTCTTTTTTCTTTCTTCCCCTTCACTCCACCTCCATACCCTGCTCCCCTTCCTGCAGCAGCCGCCTGCACAGTAGCAGGCCATGATGGGCTGCTGCTGCAACCCATCTCTACCCCCCATACCCACTCTATTACTCCCCCACTCCCTTTCTTTCTATTTAAACTTTTTTTCCTTCTTCTTCCTTCATCTTCTTTATTTCTAGCCTGGGCCGCCGCCACCGCCCACCACCCCACTTCCTTTCCCCACTTCCATCACCCACAAATCCCACCTCCTTTACTCCAATTTCAACATAACCCAACACTTCACCTTCTTCTTCTTCTCCAAAATCAACCACCAATTTCACCCAAATCCTCCACTCCAACCACCCCACCATCATCTCCTCCTCCTCCTCCAACTCCCCACAACCACCAACAACCACCACCACCAACACCACCACCACCACCACTACCATCACCTACAAACAACAACTCCAACAACACAACAAACACCACCTCCCCTCTCCCCTGAGCCTAAGGCCATCACCCCTCCTCGCCGGTCGCCGGCCACCGAACCCCCTCTCTATTTTTCTTTCTTCTTTCTTTCTTTCTTTTCTTTTCTCCTTTCTTTCTTTTTTCCCTTTTTCAAATATACCACTTTTCTCACATTCCCTAAATACCCTCCACTTCACCCCAAATTACTTCCCCATAATTTCAATCATACCCCTCCCCTTTTAATTTTAATTTTCCTCTTCAAAAAATACCCTATATTCTCTCTCTCCTTCCTACAACTCTCTCTCTCCTCTATCATTCTCTCTCTAATAATTATAATATAACAATAGGTATATATTTTAATAATATGGGCTAGTGGCTTGCTCGCACAGGTTCACGAACTTCTCGGATTTTACCCAATATTTCATTTCAGTATTAGGTGAGTACATCTCTTTTATTATTTCATGCTTTATTACCATCATTACATGCCTAATAATTATTATCTTACTTTTTAATACTTATTGATCGTTAGTATAACTCATTAGACTGGTATTATACTGGGTATGCCTAGATCTGCTCCCGCTTCACCTGGCTTCGCATGGCTAATTAATAGGCTAAATTATTATTGTTATAAATATGATTGTGAAGAGTTTGAAATGTTTATTTATACTGTTCCCCTGTACCATATTATATGACTGATGATTACCTGACATATGATGCTTACATGATACCGGACACCGGCACTGATATGTTACACGTGACACCAACACTTGACATGTTATATTTGACTCATGATATCTTGCACCGGTACTTGACATGTTATACTTGACACCTGATACTTGATACATGATATCTGACACCAGTACTTGCCATGCTATACTTGACACTTGATATCTGACACCAGTACTTGCCATGCTATACTTGACATTTAATATCAGACACCAGTACTTGCCATGATATACTTGACATTTAATATTTGACACCAGTACTTGCCATGCTAACTTGACACTTGATATCTGACACCAATACTTGTCATACTATACTTGACACTTGATATCTGACACCGGTACTTGTCATACTATACTTGACACTTGATATCTGACACCGGTACTTGCCATGTCATCACTTGACACCTGATACCTGACATTTGATATATGATACCTGACAATTGACATGCTATCACTTGATACTTAACATATGTTATCACATGGTTCTAGTACACTTGACCTAATATGGTGACACCTGACCGGATACTATTACCCCTGATACCTGTATTACATGGCATATTCATGATTATCACTTTTAAGGGAACTTGGAATGATTATTATATTATTACGAGACATCTGGTACTCCTGTACTCCTGAACTCATGTATCCCCCGTACTCATGTCCCCTGCACTGCTATTCTTGTTAATAGCACAGTCAGACCGACGTCTGACAGAGCATGCCTGGTGTCGGAATGACGAGGATGTATCCCACAATCGTGCTAGCGTACGGCGGATCCTGACAAGTACCACACCACACACGTGGTGGGGGCCATCTCTTGAATCCGTGGGGGCCACCTCTAGAATCCATTCCCCACCCAGAGCAAAGTGCCACATAGAGCAAAGTGTCACACCACACACGTGGTGGGGCCCACCTCTTGAATCTGTGGGGCTACCTCCTGAATCAACCCTCAGAGCAAAGTGTCACATGGAGCAAAGTGCCACACCACACACGTGATGGGGGCCACCTCTTGAATCTGTGGGGGCCACCTCTTGAATCTGTAGGGCTACTTCCTCCTTCCTGCCTGTGCCGCCTGGTGTTAACGTGATAACCATTCTCAGTGCCTATTAATACCCACACATACCTGTACAATAATAATGCCATGAGCATTTGTTATTTGGTCTATCCCCTATTCGAATAATGGTAGCTGCATATCGGAGTCAGATGAGTTCTACTGGAAGTGCGGGCTCTGGAGTGAACTATCGGTGTTGTGGGACGCCGGTGGGAAAGGGACAAGAATAACATTAGAACATAACACCCAAACAGTAATAATATTAGGAACATGTGATATTAGGTCTCTCCTTTGTTCGGATCTGGTACTCACATATCAGACCTGAGTGAGTTCTATAGAGTGCAAGCTCTAATATGGACTATCAGTGATGTGAGGTGCTGGTAGGGAGGCGATTAAAATATCAAATGGTACTGATTATTATTATTAAATAACTTAAAATGCAACACCTTTATACTTTCCAGTTATAGTGTTATGCCCTGAGTTGACACCCTACTTTATGACATATGATGATTACTCCAGACACACTTTAGTTTTGTTACTCTGAGGGCAACTGAAGTTGTACGGACTAAGATGATGGCGACACGGGACGTGTGGTATATAGATAAGGGTTTCCATGTTTGGATTATCCCCTTGACGTATCAATCTCGTGATTCTAGAATCTGAGCTTGTACAACTAGTTTTGTTCATGCTTGTATATATCGCATATTTAATTTATTTACCGCATGTTTATATGTACATATGCTTTTTATACTGCCTTCTATGCATGTTTTCCGTTTTAGACTTACTGATATACATGATTTACTTTATGTTACTTGTCGTTTCTTGTATCTGCATGTCTGAACCACATCACTTGATCATGTACACATGTGACTGTCTGTTATGCACGCCATTTAGCTTTATTATATGTACTCGTAGGGTTGCATCTGACAATGATTCTCATGTCCAGATTCTAGAGCTTGGACCATGGTGGCCTTGCTGTAGCTGATCAGAGCGCGCAGCGGATCCTCCCGTGGTGGTCAGAGTGTAGCAGAAGCTTGGACGCCGCCGTAACTCTTCCTTCCAGCTCTTCTCCTGATTTGCTCTCGAGGTCCCTCTGAGCTGCTCGTGAGCACCTTCAGCTTTTGTATATCTCTTCATGTATTGTACTTTTGTATTTTCTGGTGATGTAATATTCCTGTAATATTGTATTACTTTCTGTAATAACCATGTACTTGTACTTTTCTGTTGGAATGTATATTACCACTGTGCTTCCGCACTGTGATTCTTGCCTGTACTGATGTTTAGCGTATATACGTGAGGCCATTTCTAACTTGCATATATATATGTCACAGTGACGTCTCCGTATCTGCGGCATCGGGGCGTTACAGGGTGGTATCAGAGGCTAGACTCTCACATTCTTAGTACAACCAATTGGCAAATTAATATGATATTAATTTGCAATTGGAGCGCATGAGTCTTGGTTATACTTTCCAACTACAAGTACAGAGTTTTCTATTCCCTTCTTGATAATCCCTCTCTTGGGTAATGAAATCCTTTCATCTTTTCATATTTCAGTTTCCATCACCCTTTAAACCAATGCAGACATGAAAAGACGAGGAAATAGTGACAGATCTGGCTTTTCCTATGGTAACCCCAGTGAAGGAAAAATATAGTATGACAAGCTTTCTACAGAGTATGATGGAAAATCAACAAAGGCAGACGAAGACCTTACACCAAGGATTGTTGACGGCACCCCGTGAACAGAGACCAACGAATTTGTCTGATTTCAAGAGGCTACAACCTGCCGTGTTTTTTAGTACCGAAAGGCCATTGGATGCAGAGTAATGGATGATGGATACAACAGATCTTCTGAAGGCAGCCCGGATCCCTGATGAGAACTAGGTGGAAGTGGCCAAGATACAGCTAAAAGATATGGCCAGAACCTAGTGGCTGGCGGAAGAAGCAAAATTGGAGAAACCTATTACTTGGGATCAGTTTTCAAAGGTTTCTATGAGAGGTTCTTCCTGAAGCTTTTCTTGGATCTGGAGTTTTGTTCAAAGTTATAGTATTAACCTAATCAGGAGAAGAATGCTATCAAGGATAGTATTTCTTTAAGAATTTGCCGTTAATTGATATCATGAGTGTATCACCGTCTGGAGTTATAAGGCGATATGCTCCATTTGAGTAGACCGACTCCACTCCAAAAGGTCCTTCCCATTTGGGCTGGAATTTTTCCTTGGCCTTATATGTCATCACCATAGGTCTTCTGACTACTAAGACAAGGTCGCTTTTCTTGAAAGTCTGTTCCTTAACTTTCTTGTTGAAGGCTCTGGTGATTCGAGCTTGATAGAGCTCGATTTGCTGTTGAGCTTGCAGACGTTTATCATTTAAAACCTCCAGCTCTTGGAGTCGCAGTCGATGCTTCTCCTCATTTGTCATATCTGCCGTCAAGGCGACGTGTAGAGATTGAAAGTACACCTAGAGGGGGGTGAATAGGTGTATCGCTAATCTAATGACAAATAATGTGGAATTAAAAACTAATTGCAACACACTTAGTGTAACCAAAGAGTGTAGCCGAATTCCCGGTGAAGGGCTCTGGACTATCTCCTGCATTTCTCCTGTATATCATAAAATGAGTAAGTATAAAATTTTATACTATGTCCTTACGATCCAAATTATAAGTATAAAATTTTCACATTTCTCCTGTATATTATAAAATCTTTCTTTGATACAATAACCTTCTCAATCATTCACCTCAAGATTCATTATCTCTTGATCAATTTATACTATGTCCTTACGATCAGTATTAATCTTGACTCACTTGATATTTTAATCATTCCCTTACTCCAGTGTCCCATACTACTGGCAGCTCATACTGAGGGCCCACACCCTAGCAGAGCCCATCCAAATTATGGCATGTGAGTACCATAATCCGAACATAAGGCAGCGATTAAATATCTCATACTTCGGGATTAATCATACACGTAAGAACTCTTACTCCCTTAAGCCAACCATATCAAATAACATTCCACGTACATACAAAACATAACCATGCATATCAATCATAACAATCAATCCTACCAATCCAATTCTCTTTCTACTATAATTATTCTAAGTCTATCCTCATTTTATATCCTACGCTCTGATACCAACTGTAACGGTTTCAGATTTTAATGATCTTAATTTACATAAATATCTATATAGATCAACAGATTATCATACTCATCTCTAATATTCTTGAAAATTTCTGCAGCATCTCCTTTGTAAATATTAATATGTTCAAGTATACATTTCAATGCATAATAATTTCGGCCAACATCAGCCTACTTATTCTCACTCCAAACATGTAAATCAAAGTCAATAATGCCCCATCTAATCATAATAATATTTCGGCTCACAACGGCCTACTTATTCTCCTTCTAACAATTTCAGCTTGACATCGCCTACTTATATGGAAACAAATAACATATGCTTGAGAATACTCCTTTCAATATTCAGAACATAACACCAATTTATTTTATAAATCCAGCTCATCAAGATCAAGGCCATCTAACTTATGCTATAATAACGTCAATCAGATTGTAAACATATACAACATAGAACTTTATAATCACATATATTACAAATCTAAAACTTCTCTATATAATAGGATTTTCAACAAGGTGTTTGAAATCTTAAATTGGGTCTTCGCCTCACCATGACCTGAAAACATAATAATCTATGGGGATGAGTTCAACAGCTCAGTGAGGAGAGATAGAAGAAAATCAGAGAATGGTGAATATAATCAATAATAAGCATGATTTTTCGAGTAATAGGGCAGATCAGGATGAATAAGAGAATCAGAAAATCAATAACATATGATGAAACAATTGGGCTCCATAATCCTCGGGGACAGTCCGACTCTTTAGTCATTGATTTCTTATGATATTTCCCGTATTCTATGTCACATGTTAAAGGGTTTATAAGTTCAATAAAATATTAACTCAGCAATTATAGTTTATTATCAAACTCTTCTTATGTATTCATAGTATGCATCACATACATATTTCATATATCATGCACGAGCACACTAATCACGCTCTCACTATCTTATATATAGTTGATGCATTCAGATAATAAATGCATCACAAAACATACTTTTATATTATGTAATCTTATCACGCTCCACATACCACAATATCACATTACACTTCACAACATTCACATGCCATATTTAATGAGATATGTTTTATATATTATTCATATGCATATGCAAATTCACACGTGAAGTGTGAAAATTCTTCGTCTTTCCCCTCCTGTCGGCTCCCGCTCGGCCCCTTCCTCCTTCTATAAAGATATATAACACAATAACACCATCTTCCCCCTCCTACCGGCTGCCGCCCGGCCCCTTCCTCCTATATATTTATGTGTGTATGTATAAATATCATATAACAATAACACCGTCTTCTCCCTCCTACTGGCTCCAACCCGGACCCTTCCTCCTATATATATTTATACGTATATAATGCAATAACACCGTCTTTCCCTCCTACCGACTCTCGCCTGGCCCCTTCCTCCAATGAGCATGAATGCAAAAGACATATTTATATTTAAACGCTAATAGCAACCAATGTAGTAATAATATGAATATCAATTAAATACTATGGTTTGCTTTCCAGCTCATCAACTCTATTACCGAAGAATTTCATGTGGTTCACTGCATGTGTATACATACATCTAGATAACATCAATTACAACAATTTGACCATTTATTATAGTTTGTTTCTCAGCTTATCACTTCTATTACTGGAGAATGTATGTAATTCACTGTATATGTGCATGCAAATACACGTTACAGTTCACCTTCTTGCTTAGTAATTCTATTATCAAAAAGATGTATATGGTTCACTGGTTATACATTCACATATGAGTTGTAAGTCAATAGTAAAGTGATCTACTATCTCATTCATATAAATTGAGTTCTCATTCATATCATCAATAACTGTGTATCCAAATAGTGGTGTATGTGTATGAGCATGTATAACTGTATACATCATGTCACACTTAATCATATTCATACTTCAGTATCATTCATATGTAGCAATCATTTTACACACAAACTATTATCAATGTCAACTGTTCAATGTTTCGTCTAAACCATTGATTACACTTTTAATACGTATATTCTTAATTTGTACTAGTAAGTCTTGTAGTTAGCTATACTCCACCCTTCATACATCCTATTATTTAACTGGTAGCTTTGATTAATCCACTTGACAATAGTCACTTTCTGTTAGCACATTTTGGGCTTTAAATTTTACTTATACATTCGTATAGTTTTTACTAACTATGCCAACATATCTTCTTCTTATTCTTGGACTAAATAAATAACCCCTCTTCACATGTAAATTGGGAAGAGGCTTATATGTTCGAAGTCAGAGTATGAGGTACTTAATTAAGTTAGCATATACAAGATTAACTCATATGCGTTTTGCTATCGAATGTAGTTTTACCTTATCTTTCTTAATTCTTAATTGTTGTAATCATAGTCATAGATGAATACTTGACTTCTAAATTCAAATTTGTATCTTGCGGCCTTCAATCGTTATTAAGCTAACTTGATTATTCATTAAATGAACTATTATAAAATCTTTTCATCCTGTCTGTGAAAACTATATCATTTCTCTGCGACCTGAATAACTCAGTCTAATACAGTATACGGAAATCAAAGTGGGAGATACTAGAAAGACTTCATCAACTTGCAGTATAATTATTGTGGTCAAACTGAATAATGACAATAAGAAGAGATATAATCGAAGCTTACTAGAATTTATCAATTATGCGCAAAAGATCTTTAAGAATGATAAACATGGATTACTCGCCTATAACCTGATCTAACAGTCTTTAACAATTTCTCAATTACTTTATGTACAATTCAAACCTTCCCACTCATTGAATAGCCATTGAATCATTTCACTATAAAAGTTTGCCTACCATTAAAATTACATTTTCAAGTTTCACCTATCATACTCACATTTTAAGGTGTACTACTTGTGAATTTAAATACACAAGTCTCGATTTCGGAGGTAAAATAGTGATGCTGTAGGAGTCATTTGAGTATTTCTCTTTCTAATATATATGCTGCATACAACACTACTGCAATATAATCCAAAGGGTCTAGAAGGAGAGTTCCAATGTACTATCTCTTTCTTATAGGGTCAAGATATCCTTTGAGGCTTTCATGACTTATATTTTGCTGATTGTAAGCTTTCAGATATAGCTTAATTAAATCTTTTGTCACGAGATCATAAGATTTTATCCGCTCTTCTACCTCCTAGACTTTCTCAGAGTATTTATCAAGATCTTATAGGTGTAGACATTAGAAGTACAATCTCATCTTCTTTGTATACAAAATTTTAATAAAAGGAGAGCTTAGGTTTAATTGAGAGACTTTCGTATTCTCAAAATTTCTTTTTTAGATATAAAGGGATACAATTTAGCTTTGTAAATTAATGAACTTGAAGTTCAAGTCTTACACATTAAGAGTTTGTGGGGTCTTTTTATATCAACAAGAATCACTCTTTCTATAATTACCATTCAACTCTGGCAAAGATCCCTCAATTTACTTTAGTGTTTCGACAAAGCTTCTATCACATACATCCAAATGGGACGTTCGACAAAGCCTCTATCATATACATCCAAATGGGACGTGACATAAACCGCTGAAAGGAGAAGTCTTATGGCTCTATATATCTCTTAGACAATATATTACATACCGTAATTAGTTTGATTTAGCAATGGTTATTAGTCATAAACTTATTGCTTGAATATATTTTTGTGGCTCAGTCTTTTCCGACAACCAATGGATTTTTTATAATAACTATCATTCTACACATTGAAATGGAACAAGGAAAGATTTATTAGAAATTAGACTCCAATACCTTTCCATTGATGTATTACATGATAAGTTTTTATCTAACAAAACTGTTCCAAATATTCAAAAACTCCTCAGCTGTGAGTGAGTTCTGCAGCAGGATAGTTTCAACCAATGTGCAATGTTTTTATAATAACTTTCATTCTACATATTGAAATAGAATAAGAAAAGATTTTCTAGAAACTAGACTCCACTATCTTTCCATTGACATATTACATGATAGGTTTGTCTAACTAGACAGTTTCAGATATTCAGAAACTCCTCAGCTGTGAGTGAGTTCTGCAGCAGGACAGTTTCGACCAACATGCAAATATTCAGTCGTAACTTGAGATATACAGGTATCCGATAAGGAGATGGTATGAACCGATGGAAAGTAGACTCGATTGTATTTCTAACGGTATACAATATGATACAATATAACCCTAATATACTGATGAACTGAGCCCAATTTTACATATTATTTTGTTTAACAGATTTCTGCACATTTTGGGAAGATTCTCTACTTTACTCAAGATGATGGTTTTGCCCAGTAATTTTTTACAAGAAAATATAGGGGAATGTAGATTGAAGACTCCGTTAAATAACGAAAATTAATCACTATATATCATGAGGATTTTCTGAAAATTGACAAATTTGAAATAGGTTAGATCTAGATGAAATCCCCCTCGCCTAGATTTTCTTCTCTTTGAAATGGCCGTGCCTCTACCTTGCCGCCAATGCCATGGCTGGCCATCACCATGAAAAGAGAGGGGAAGAATTAGAAGAACTCAAAGAGTGATCCAAGTTAGGGTTTTGATCTATTTACCATGAGAAAAGAGGATGTATGAAGCAACAAAAAATGGGTTTTTCCACCTCCTTCACGTCGGCCGCCCTGTCGGCCTCGCATGCCGCCCGGCCGCGCGTGCTCCAGGGCAAGCCACGCCCTTGATTCAGAGAATGGGAGAGAAGGTTGGGGGAGGGGGAAAATAGGAAAAGATAGATGAGAGATTGAGAGAGGGAGAGTGTAGATCTAGGGTTTGATATTAGAGATGATGAAGATAAGAAGAGAGATGGGAAAATATTCATCTCTTAATTAGCACAAACCCCCTTATCACAATACATATTAACAAATCAATTTCTCTCTCCTTTTTCTTCTCATGCCACATGTAATCATATAATCCAAGATAAATCTTAACCCTTCATCATCCCCTCTCATGCATACCTACTCCCTCCACTAATTCTCTTTCTATTTTAAATTCTTACATTTGCAAATATGATGATATTTTGTATATCACTTATATATACACACACATATATATCCATTTACATATACAAGTCCATACACTTATACACACTTTATTCATATTTGTCAAATTTTCAATCCACCTAAATTCTTTCCCACATAAATGTGAAAGTATCATTATACAAAATACTTGATTTCATCCTCACCCTACTAAAATTGTATACTCCCCTGAACCAAGAGTTAAATTTTAAATCAATCATGTTAATTTAATCACCAGGGTGTTACGGTGATTTAATAATCGGGGTGTTACATCTTGTCTCCAAGCTGACTCGATCCAAACGCGATCCGACGAGCTTGACTCCAACCGAGTGCTAGATGCGATCTTAACGCTCGAGCTCTTGAATCAACAGTGAAATATCCAAAATTCTTTTGTTGAGCCAAACACCTACTAATATATTAGTCAATCACTGAAACTATTTAAACACAAGATTATTAGTAAACTATAACTATATGAGTTAATTATCATCAAAACTAGAATGATAGGCCTCTGGGCCGACAATCTCCCCCTTTTTGATGATGACAAAACTCATGGAGTTATATATGCACGGATTAAAGTTAAGCTTCATAGAAGCTCCCCCTTAACTCATACATAACAATAAACATAAAGATTTTCAATGAAGTGCATAAAACACAAACAAGATATATATGCATTAAACAAGAAAATAAACATGCATATATAAAATCTCAAAATTCTTCTCTCCCTTTTTTTATAAAATAAGGAATGAAATAAACATGCATAACATGCATATATAAAACTCCAAAATTCCTCTCCCCTTTTTGGTCAAATCATTAATAAAGGGGCGAAAATAAATCAAACAATAAAGATATATATGCGATACATATTCATGAAGAGGAGAAACGTAAAGTTAACTCTTCCTGCATACATGCATTATATGAAAAAGAGATGACTAAACCCTAATCACATAACGCATAATATACAATGTATAAGAGGAGATGTCAAGTTTCTACTACACACGTGTAAGACATAGAGAAGAGAGGTCAAATTCCTTAATATGAGAAACATGAATCTATATATAGAGAAGATGTTAAGCTTTCCTTGTATATAAGTAACATATTTCAAAACAATACCAATTGAAAAATATACTAACTTTTGATAAAGGTATTGAAAGTACACCTAGAGGGGGTGAATAGGTGTAAGACTAATCTAGTGACAAATAATGCGAAATTAGAAACTAATTGCAACACACTTAGTGTAACCAAAGAGTGTAGCCGAATTCCCGGTGAAGGGCTCTGGACTATCTCCTCTAAATTCCTCTAAATAAGAGTTGAGGTGCTATATGAAGCTCTCTTGGTTAAACACAAGTGAGACACACAAATAAATCCAAGCATATAAATGATATGAACAATATGAAATGATGCAAGGCACAATATAAGAGAGAGAGTTAGAGATAGTGATCAAACGCAAACACAAAGATATGTTTCGAGGTTCGAGCACCCAGCTCTACGTCCCCGCTCCACACAGAAGGATTTCCACTATATCGTCCACACAGGGAACCTCCACCGAGAATTTGGGCAAATACAATTTGGGAGTACACAACTCCTCTCTCAACAAATACAACCTCTACACAAGAGGCAAGGCACTAAGCCAACACAATATCAACCACACAATTGAGGGATAGGCACAAAGCCAAACTACAATCACCTCACACTTGAGGGATAAGACACTTAGCCAACACACCAACAATCACCTCTACACTTAGAGGGATTCCAACACAACCTCCACAATCACCTCTCACTAAAGGGATATCAACACAATCACCTATCACTAGAGGGATGTCACAAAGTAAGAAGGGTTACAACACTTGGTGATCTCTCTCAAGCACAAACCAATTTTCCCACAAATTAGATCCTAATAGATAGGATATATAAATAGCTCAAGTGTGAGAAAATAAAGTGTTTGGAACAAAGAAAAATACTTGAGAAAATCTCCAAATAGATATAGAAATTTAGATCAAAAACTAATTCCTAAAAGACTCTATTTTCTTTGAAATTCTAACACTTTAAAGCAAATAAAGAATGATCTTTTAAACCCAAAAACTCTTTAAAACTTGTAACCAAAACACTTAAGAAGATGAGGATTTTTGCTCTTGAAATTGTTGTCCAAAACCAGCTCAAATGGGGGGTATTTATAGCCCCAACAAATTCTGCCTGTTGGCAGTCTGATAAAGAGCAAAACTGCCCTTCCGGTCGACCGGAAACTGGAAACAGATAACAAAGCTCTCTGCCAGTCGACCGGGGGGTTGACCGGGGCCATTTCCAAAGAGCAGAAGCTCTCTGGCGGTTGACCGACCCGGTGGACCGGCCTCCCAGCCTAGGCTGCACGTCTGTGCACGTCAGTCGACCAGACCGGTCGACTGGCAAACAGCCAAGTCAAACTATTTAGGGATTGGAAACTTGTCTTTTTTACCTTATAAAAAATCCCATAAAATATACATAAATTCTAAAAAAATTAATTCTTATTATATCTTGAAATACAAATATGTGTGAAAAAATTCAACATATATTTTAAACAATTTGAACCATTTTTGCGTTCTTGAAAATTTGCCTTAAACTAAAATCCGTATTTTCTAAAACTTGGATTTTTAAAATGAAAATTCGTTTTCTCCAAACCACATGTAAATACAAAAACATGATATTGAAACATCTTTGAAGCATATTATATATGGATAGATACCAATATACATGAAAGATTTATATTTATGTTTTTGACATGAAATTCAAAAATAAGTTTGTTTAAATACAAAACTCCAACTCATGAAATAGACTACCAAAGCAAGTTTTTTTTAAATCGATGAAGCATAGATGTATATAGATCAAATCTAATATACATTAAACCATGTAAACTTGTTTTGATTTTATCTATTCATGAAAACTATATATATGAACTAGAAATTCAAAACCGGTTAAACTGAAAACAAAACATGAAACTTTAAATTTGTGTGTATTGTGAACTTGAGCATATCAACACTATCTAATCTTTACAATGATCTAAATAAAAACTAAACAAATCGAGATCTTCTTATAGAACTCCATTTCCAAGTCGACTCAATCCAAAATCGATCCAAACGAGCTTGACTCCATCTGAGTACTAGATGCGATCATGACGCTTGAGCTCTTGAATCACCATGTGTTAGCTCCAAAACTCCTTTGTTGAAGCTAATCACCTACTAATATCTTGATCAAATATCTGAAACTAAATATTACAAGATTATTAGTAAATAATAACTACATGAGTTAATCATCATCAAAACTAGAGTGAAGGGCCTTTGGGCCAACAATCTCCCCCTTTTTGATGATGACAAAACTCATGGAGTTATATATGCATGGATTAAAGTTAAGCTTCATAGAAGCTCCCCCTTAACTCATGCATAGCAATAAACAATAAAGATATGCCGTGAATGCTCAACATAAACATGCATAAACATGATATTTGATACCAATGAAATAAACATGCTCTTGATACCAACAAAAAATGCTCTTAATATTAATGAAATAAACATGCTCTTGATACCAATGGTAAAAGGTAACAAATTAAACAAACATGCATATATAAAAACTCTAAATTTCTCTCCCCTTGTTGTCAAGTCATCAACAAAGGGGTACACACACTTAAAGACATAAATAATATCTTTCTTCTTTTTGCATAAATCAAAACAATAAAGGTGTATATGTTATATACATTCATGAAGACGAGAGACATGAAGTTAACTCCCCCTGCATACATGTATTATATGAAAAAGAGATGACTAGACCCTAATCACATAACGCATAATATACAATATATAAAAGGAGATGTGAACTCCCTCTACACACGTGTAAGACATAGAGAAGAGCGGTCAAGCTCCTCAATATGAGATACACTCAACATGAATTTATATATAGAGAAGATGTTAAGCCCCCCTTGCATATAAGCAATATATATCAAAACTTTTGATACCAAATTATGATACCAATTGAAAATAAACAGAATTTGATAAGATATCAAAAGATACTAATTGAAAAATATCTTGTGAACTTCGATACAATGGAAAATGAAGCAATGTATATTTTTGATACCAATAGAAATATATATATGTATATTGTAAATCATGATACCAATTGTAAACATTTTGTAATTTTGATACCAAATGAGAATATTTTATAATTTTGATATCAATTAAAAGTGAAAACTAAATATTTTTATGTAAACAACTCATTTCAATATAGATACCAATTTAAAATGAAATATAATACCAATTGAAAAACAAACCAACTATTTGGTTAAATAATTCATTTTGCAATAAGATACCAAATTTTAAAATAAAGCCAATTTAAGATTTTTGATACCAATATTGAAAATGTTAGCATATTCCAAATTAAAATATTTTCATTTAGAACATAGGAACCAATTGAAAAATAATATACCAAATAATATCATTTTTCATCATAAAAGGTTGGGAGTAAGATACCAATTGAAAATATAATTGATTGAAAACTAAAATATGAAGTTTTCTCCTCCTTTATAAAATACCAATAAAAATGATGCATAAGCTTGTATAAAATATCAATTTGAAAACTAATAGTCATTAAGGAGTAAATCAAGCTTAGGATAAACATAATTTATGCTTTAAGATATAAAGATATTGTAAGCACAATCAAATCATATATATATATTATATATGTATGAAAAAGTAAATACTAATAGAAATTGATACTTTTTGAAATTTGAAACATACATATATAGAAAACCAAAGATGAGTATATAACCATGAAAATATCAATTGGGATACCAATTGAAAATATGATGAGGATCAAGTGTATAACTCATACTACCTCCCTTTCATGCACATATTTAAAATAGATTTTTCAATAAACAGCATAAAGGCATGGTCGCCCATCCAACTGCCCCTGGATGGAAGGGGTTTTCAAAAATAAGTTTGAAAATAATTTTAGAATAATTGAAAACTCTTTCAAAATGAAGAAATACGCAACTAATTTTATGACAAAGTTGAAAACTAGTAAGAGATTCTTCAAAACATGAAACCAAGTCTTATAAATCATGAAACATGCATTCAACACAAAGTTGACGGTCAAGATATAGAAAGCTCAACAAAGTACTCATAAACCAATTAATGAGTAAATATAAAAGTGAGTGTACAAGAGTCATGTGAAAAATATAATCATGATACCAATATAGGTAATGAAGCTCATATGAAGTTCCTTAAAACAAATGAAAATTTAATTTTCATCAAAACAATACTAACTCCATGGCATATGTATGTTTTGTTAAAACTAAAGGCATACATACATATCCAAACACAATTGAGTCTATAAAAATATTTTGCATGAAAGGCAAATGACTCAAGAGTATACATATATATCCAATAGTTTTGGCAAAATTAACATATACACGAAGTTAAATACATATTAATGAAAATATATACAAAATGGGAATACAAGTTTGAAATGTATGAATCATCAAAACTAGGCTATACTAGTATATCTAATGGGTATAAATGAGCAATCAAGCACAAACATACAATAATCTATTTGTGGCTTACTAGTTGTACAAGTATATACACAAGTTTTAATGAAAGTTACATCTAAACATGTAATCAAAACATGAAGTGCGAAAAATCATAAACAAAAACCAATATGATCATTATGTAGATGCACATGGTATTGGAGTTATGATATACACAATAGCTAAACCATAGTGAGAATACTAAATATAAGTCCATATAAATATGGATGTATCTCAAATACTAAGCATGTATGTCACAAGTCTAATTATCATGACATTTAACATAATAATCATAAAACATCAAAACATGATAAAATCAATAAATGAAAGCATGTAAATATAAATAAGAGTTTAAAGATTGTTACCAAAACCATAAGGGTACATCTCTAGGTCTCCAAACTAAGGCGGTCCTCCTACCAAACTCCCTTTGATAAGTGATGCATCCAAAATAGTCACCGTTTAACTCGGAATGCATTCACCTCAAGGCACCAATGCCTCACGTCAAGCGAGAGCCCATACTTACATAAAAAATAGGAGTGACTTTTGGTATTCAAACTCTATTGGGTCCATGGGGTTAGCACCTTTCCTAACCCAAACAAATTTATTTGTAAAAATTGAATCATGTATCCTATTATAACAAAATTTTGCAACGTGGCCCTTACGTCCACAATGTGTACAAGTGTACATATGAGCATATAAGGTGTTATGTGTATGAACGTGGGAAGCATGTGTATGACGTGGTTTGTGTGCATACATAGATGGAACTTGTTTCTTGCGAAACATGGATTCCAAACGTGTGCGGTTCATGGCACATTGGCTCAAAGTGGAGCCCAAACAAACAACACTCTTCTTTAAATTACAAATATCATTTTCAATCATGGAAGAAGAGGTGGAGCATGCTATAGGTATGCTAGATGATGAAGCTACACTGGTATGGCAAACATGAGTATCTAAATCATTTTTCAAAGAAATATTTTCATTAGAAACCAAATTCAATTCATTTAAAATAGAAATAATTTTGTTTTTTAAAGATTCATTTTCTTTTATAACAAAGTCAAGTTTTGAAGATAGAACTTCATTTTTCTTCAAAACAATTTCACAATCATTTCTATTTTTTAAAATTTCATTTTCTTTTAGAGCAAGTTCAAGTTGGAATTTCAATGAGTCACGTTCATTTGAAATCTCAGTCTTCTCTTGTAAAACAACATCAAGTTTAGAAGACAAATTTTTATTTTCTTCTTCTAGTGTAAAACTTTTCTTTTTCAAAAGTTTATATTTTTCTAACAATTTTTCACAACAATTGATAATTCTTCATTCAATGCATCAGGATCAACATAATCATCATCTGAAGAATTAGCACTATGATCTAGTTGAGTTTTCGAGTTTACCTCAAGGAGTCATTCCCTTGGACCATGAAGCAACATTGGTCGGACTCTTCTCCACTAGATTTCTTCTCCTCGTTGATTTGCGTTTGTAGCTCGGGAGATGTCAATATGTTCCACACTGCAAAGGCGGAATCACAATGAGAAATCATATTTAAATATTCTTTGCTAAGTGATTTTCTAAGTGCCTCTAGGGCTTGTGCATTGGCCTCTAAATGCTTGCTATTATTAAGGTAAGATTCCTTGGTAATGGCAAGGTAAACTTTCCAACTTATGGCATTTAAATGCCAACTCATCCTAACCTTCCATATATCAATTATAGAGAATCAAAAATGAGAGGGTTATCCATGAGTGCAAACTATATGCGTGCAAGTGCAAATATAGATTAGCTAACCAAGATCTCACTCCTAGGTGGTTAAACCTAATATCAGGAGCGTAGGCTCTGATACCAATTGAAAGTACACCTAGAGGGGGGTGAATAAGTGTAAAGCTAATATAGTGACAAATAATGTAGAATTAGAAACTAATTACAGCACACTTAGTGTAATCAAAGAGTGTAGCCGAATTCCCGGTGAAGGGCTCTGGACTATCTCCTCTAAATTTCTCTAAATAAAAGTTGATGTGCTATATGAAGCTCCTTGGTTGAACACAAGTGAGACACACAAATAAATCCAAGCATATAAATGATATGAACAATATGAAATGATGCAAGACACAATATAGGAGAGAGAGAGTTAGAGATAGTGGATCAAACGCAAACACAAAAATATGTTTTGAGGTTCGAGCACCCAGCTCTACGTCCCCGCCTTCACACAGAAGGATTTTTACTATATCGTCTACACATGACTTCCCACACAGCGAACCTCCACTGAGGATTTGGGCAAATACAACTTGGGAGTACACAACTCCTCTCTCAACAAAGACAACCTCTACACAAGAGGTAAGGCACTAAGCCAACACAATATCAACCTCACAATTGAGGGATATGCACAAAGCCAAACTACAATCACCTCACACTTGAGGGATAAGGCACTTAGCCAACACCCAACAATTACCTCTACACTTAGAGAAATTCTAACACAACCTCCACAATCACCTCTCACTAGAGGGATATCAACACAATCACCTCTCACTAGAGGGATATCAACACAATCACCTCTCACTAGAGGGATGTCACAAAGTAAGAAGGTTACAACACTTGGTGGTCTCTCTCAAATACAAACCAATTTTCCTACAAAATAGATCCTAATAGATAGGATAGTAGATAGTTCAAATGTGAGAAAATAAAGTGTTTGGAATAAAGAAAAATACTTGAGAAAATCTCCAAATAGATATAGAAATTTAGATCAAAAATCAATTCCCAAAAGACTCTATTTTCTTTGAAATTCTAACACTTTAAAATAAATAAAGAATGATCTTTTAAACCTAAAAACTCTTTTAAAACTTGTAACTAAAACACTTAAGAAGATGAGGATTTTTACTCCTGAAATTGTTGTCCAAAACCAGCTCAAATGAGGGGATATTTATAGCCCTAACAAATTCTGCCTGTTAGCAGTCTGGTAAAGGGCAAACTACCCTTCCGGTCGACTGGGCGGTCGACTGGCCAACGGTCATATTTATGACTGTTGGGCCACCGATCGACCAGCCGGTCGACCGAAAACTGGAAACGGAGAGCAGAGCTCTCTGTCGGTCGACCGAGGCCATTTCCAGAGAGTAGAAGCTCTCTGGCGGTCGACCGGCCTCCCAGCCTGGACTATGTGAACGTCTGTGCACGTCGGTCGACCGGACCGGTCGACCGACTTCTACCTCAGTAGACAGGTCTGGTCGACCGGCAGACAACCAGGTCAAACTATTTAGGGATTAAAAACTTGTCTTTTTGCTTTCTAAAAAATCCCATAAAATATACATAAATTTCACAAAAATCAGTTCTTATTATATCTTGAAATACAAATATGTGTGACAAAAATTCAACACATATTTTAAATAATTTGAACCTTTTTTGTGTTCTTGAAAATTTACCTTAAACCAAAATCCGTATTTTCTAAAACTTGAATTTTTGAAATGGAAATTCGTTTTCTCCAAAACACATGTAAATATAAAAACATGATATTGAAACAACTTTGAAGTATATTGTATGTGGATAGAATCCAATATACATGAAAGATTTATATCTATGTTTTTGACATGAAATCCAAAAATAAGTTTTGTTTAAATACAAAACTCCAACTCATGAAATAGAGTATCAAAGTAAGTTTTTTTAATCGATGAAGCATAAATATATATCGATCAAATTTAATATGCATTAAACCATGTAAACTTATTTTGATTTTATCTATTCAAGAAAACCATATATATGAACTAGAAACCCAAAACTGGTTAAACCGAAAACAAAACATGAAACTTTAAACTTGTGTGTGTATTATGAACTTGAGCATATCAATACTATCTAATCTTTATAATGATCTAAACAAAAACTAAACAAACTGAGATCTTCTTTTAGAACTCCGTCTCCAAGTTGACTCGATGCAAAACCGATCCAAACGAGCTTGACTCCATCCGATTACTAGATGCGATCATGACGCTTGAGCTCTTGAATCACCATATGTTAGCTCCAAAACTTCTTTATTGAAGCTAATCACCTACTAATATCTTGATCAAATATCTGAAATTAAATATCACAAGATTATTAGTAAACAATAACTACATGAGTTAATCATCATCAAAACTAGAGTGAAGGGCCTTTGGGCCAACAGGTATATATCTAAACATTATGATACCAATTGAAAAAATAAAATTTTTAAGATACCAAATGATACCAATTGAAAATATCTTGTAAATTTTTGATACCAATGGAAAATTAAACATTGTACGTTTTTGATACCAATTGAAATATATATATTGTAAAATTTGATGCCAATTGAAAGTAAAACCAATTAAAAATACAAACTGTATTTCTTTGGAAATACAAATCATTTTGCAATAAAGATACCAAATTGAGAATAATACCAATTGAGATTATTTGATACCAATATTGAAAATATTAGCACATAACAAAACAAAGTATTTTTATCATAAAGAATGGGAGTAAGGTACCAATTGAAAATAAAACCAATTGAAAGTATAAAACATGAATTTTTCCCTTTATGAAATACTAATAAAAATGATGTACAAGCTTGTATAGGATACCAATTGAAAAATAATTGACATTAAGGAGTAAATCAAGCTTAGCATAAACATAATTTGTACTTTAAGATGTAAAGATGTTGTAAGCACAATCAAATCATATATATATGTATGAAAATGTAAATACCAATCGAAATTGATACTATTTGAAGTTTGAAAATATATATATATATATATATATATATATATATATATATATATATATATATATATATATATATATATATAGAAAAACACATATGAGTATACAGACATGAAAATATCAATTGTGATATTAATTAAAAATATAATAAGGATCAAGTGTATAACTCATACTTCCTCCCTTTCATGCACATGTTGAAAAGATTTTCAATTAGAGCATATAAGGCATGATCACCCATCCAACCACCCTTTGAAGTACGGGGTTTTCAAAAATATGAATTTGAAAATAATTTTAGCATAATTGAAGACTCTTCCGAAATAAAGAAATACACAATTAGTTTTATGATAATCTTGAAAACTAGTACGAAGTCCTTCAAGTAAGGAATAAAATAAGAATATATAATGAAAACATGAAAATCACTCAACAATTGACACTCAAAGTTTATAAAGTATATATAAGACTCATGAAAATAAAGTCATGAGAAACATCAAGTAATGTGAGTGTACAAAATCATGTAATCAACAAAATCATGGAATAAGATATTAAAGCTCAATTATGAAATTCTTCTCAAAAACATGAAAATCATCAAAACTAAATAGGTTTCAAGGTATATGTATGTTTTGTCTAAATTAGAAGTATACATACACGTTCTAAACACAAATGAGTCTATAATAGAATTTTGCATAAAAAGTAAGTGACTCAAGGGTATACATATATATCTTAGGGTTTTGACAAAATTGACATATACATGAAGCTAAATTTATTTTCATAAAAAATATGTACAAAATGGGGAATACAAGTCAAAATGCACAAATCATCAAAACTAGACTATACTAGTACATCTAATTGGTACAAGTGAGCAATTAAGTACAAACATATAAAATCAAATGTTGCCCATTAGCTGTACAAGTATATACACAAGTTTTAATAAAAACTACATCTAAATATGTAATCAAAATATGAAGCATAAAATTATAAACAATAACCAATATGATCATTATGTAAATGCACATGTTTTTATAGTGATATAACAATAGTTAAACTATAGTGAGATCACAAAATATGGATCCATATGAACATGAGTGTATCTCAATTACTATACATGTAGTCATAAGTCTAATTATCATGGCGTTTAACAAATGAGCATTAAAACATGACATGCTAAAAATCAATAATCTAAAAGTATGTAAACAGATAAGGAGCTAGAGATATTTACTAAAACTATTAGGGCTAATCTCTATATCTCCAAACCATGGTGGTCCTCCCACCAAACTCCTCTTGGAGGGGATGTATCCAAAGTCGTGTCCATCAAGTACAAAAGCATCTACCATAAAGGCACCAATACTCTCACGTCAAGTGAGAGCCCACACCTATATCAAATACAATAGGGGTGAATTTTGGTACCCATACTCTATTTGGTCATTGGGGGTTAGCACCTTTCCTAATCCAAACAAAGTTATTTGCAAAATTTGAATCATTTATTCTATCATTATAAAATTTTGCAAGGTGGCCCTTACGTCCACAATGTGTACACGTATACACATGAGCATACCTAGTGTCATGTGTATGAACATGAGAAGCATGTGTATGCCGTGTATGGTATGCATGAACATATGGTGCATGTTTTTTGCGAAATATGGATTCCAATTTCTTTGATTCATAGCACATTGGCTCAAAGTGGAGCCCAAACAATCAACACTCTTCTTTAAAACACATATTTCATTCTCAATAATAGAAGAAGAGGTGGAACATGCAATAGGTACACTAGCATGTGTATCTAAATAATTTTTCAAAGAAATAGTTTTCTTGGAGACCAAATCTAGTTCTTTTGAAATTGAAGCAATTTTATTTTTCAAAGATGGTTCTCTTTTAAAATAATTTCAAGTTTTGAAGACAAAATCTCATTTTTCTTCAAAACATCATCACAATTATTTTTATTTTTCAAAATCTCATTTTTCTTTAAGACAAGGTCAAGTTGGGTTTTCAAGGAATCTCTTTCATTTGAAATCTTAACCTTCTCTTGCAAAATCAAGTCAAGTTTTGAACACAATTCTTATTTTCTTTATTTAATTTAATACTTTTATTTTTTAAAACTTGATATTTTTCAAGTAAGTTTTCACAAGCAATAGATAGTTCTTCATTAAGAGCATCGGCATGTATGTAATCATCATCAAAAGAACTAGCATTATCATCTAGTTGAGTATCCGAGTTTACCTCAAGGGAGTCATTTTGTTGAACCATGTAGTAAGCTTGTTCAGATTCATCATCACTAGATTCCTCCTTTACATTATTCTTCATTTGTAGCTTGGGAGAGGTCAAAGTGTTCCATACTGCAAAAACGAAATCACAATGAAGAACAGTCATATGATAATCTTTATTTAGAGTGTTCCTAAGTGCCTTAAGGGCTTGTGCATTGGCCTCTATATGCTTTCTATTACCAAGATAAGATTTCTTGGTAGCGGTAAGGTAAACATGCATTCCTAGGATTTTTAGGTACATACTCATTTAAGCTTCCATACATCGATGTTAGAAACATCAAACATAGGAGGGGACATGCAGTCCATGAGTGTAAACTATAAGTGTGCAAATGTAATATTAGATTAACAAACTAAGATCTCACTCCTATGTGGTTAAACCTAATATCAGGAGCGTAGGCTTTGAAACCAATTGAAAGTACACCTAGAGGGGGATGAATAGGTATATGGCTAATCTAATTACAAATTATACGAAATTAAAAACTAATTGCAACACACTTAGTGTAACCAAAGAGTGTAGCCGAATTTCTGGTGAAGGGCTCTGGACTATCTCCTCTAAATTCCTCTAAATAAGAGTTGAGGTGCTATATGAAGCTCTCTAGGTTCAACACAAGTGAGGCACACAAATAATATCAAGCATATAAGATATGAGCAATATGAATCAATGCAATAAATAAAAGAGAGAGAGTTTAGAGATAGTAGATTAATCACAAACACCAAGATATGTTTTAAGGTTTGAGCCACTGCTCTACGTCTCTGCCTTCACACAGAAGGATTTCTACTATAGCGTCCACACAGGACTTCCAACACAGGGAACCTCCACTGAGGATTTGGGTAATACAAATTTGGAGTACACAACTCCTCTCTCAAACAACAACAACCTCTACACAAGAGGCAAGATACCAAACCACATAAGATCAACCTCTCAATAGACAGATAGGCACAAGGCCAAATAATAATCACCTCTCACTAGAGGGATAAGGTACTTAGCCAACACTCCAACCACAATCACCTCTACACTTAGAGGGATACCTACACAACCTCCACAATCACCTCTACACAAGAGGGATAACAACAAATACAAGGAAGGTTACAACTCTTGGTGGTCTCAACAAACCACAAACCAATTTTCTCACCAAAACAAGATCCTAATAGATAGGATAGATAGATAGCTCAAGTGTGAGAAAATAAAGAGTTTGAAAATCAAAACACAAAGAAAAATACTTGAGAAAATAACTAGAATAAGATAGAAATGAAGATCAAAACCAATATCCCAAATACTCTATTTTTCTTTGAATTTTACAACCCTTTAAAACAAATAAATATAAAATCTTTTAGCCCAAAAACTCTTTTAAAAACTTGTTATTAAACACTTGTAAAGGTGGAAAAATTGCACTCTAAAAACTTGTTAAAAACAACTCAAGAGGAGAGCTATTTATAACCCCTCAAAAATCTACCCGTTGGTAGTCTGGAAAGGGCAAAATCGCTCTTCCAGTCGACCAGCGCAACAGTCATATTTATGACCGTTGTGCCTCCGGCCGATCGGGCCAAAGCCATCGGTCAACCGCCCGGTCGACCGGCCCTCACCCGAGAGTGGGGTGCTATCAGTTGGTCGACCGTGCAGTCGACCTGCCGAATAGGCTGGCCTTTGTATACGTCCCGTGCACCTGGTCCGGTCGACCGTCCGGTCGAGTCTCGCTGAGATTTTGGATATTTAAAACTTGTCTTTTTAATTTTAATTAAATCCCATAAAATCACATAAATTTCATAAAAATAAGTTCTTATAAGATCTTTGAAATACAAATATGTGTGACTAAAATTCAACACATATTATAAATAATTTGAACCATTTTTATGATATTGAAATTTGGCTTTAACACAAAATCGATATTTTTCAAAACTTGAATTTTTGAAATGGAAAACCGTTTTCTCCAAAACTCATATGGATATAAAAACATGATATTGAAACAAATTTGAAGCATATTGTATATGAATAGAATCCAATATACATATAAAGATACTATCTATGGTTTTGATATGAAATCCAAATCGGTTAAACCAAAAACCAAAACCAATAAACTTTAAACTTGTGTGTGTATGTGAACTTGAACATATCAATACTATCTACCTTTACACAAGATCTAAATAACTAAACTAAATACAAACTGAAGTCTTCTTGTCTCCAAGCTGACTCGATCCAAACGCGATCCAACGAGCTTGACTCTAACCGAGTGCTAGATGTGATCTGGATGCTCAGCTCTTGAATCAACAGTGAAAGCTCCAAAACTCCTTTGTTGAAGCCAAACATCTACTAATATCTTGGTCAATCACGAAAACTATTTAAACATAAGATTATTAGTAAACTATAACTACATGATGTAATCATCATCAAAACTAGCGTGATGGGCTTCTGAGCCAACAGAAATGGGATTTGGATTTCCAGTGGGAGTAAGGCTTCACACCTATATACCAAAGAGAATGATATAGCTTTCATTGGGGTTCGAACCGTCGTGCGATAGGCCCATAAGCATTCACCTAACTTGTCATCCCAGTCACATTGGCTTTTCGAGACGAATTTCTTGAGAATTTTTCAATAGTCTTGTTGAAAACTTCTGTAAGGCCGTTAGCGGCTGGGTAGTATGTCGTTGAGGACACACTCTGGATCCTGAACTTGTTGTAGAATCTCTGAAAAGTTTAGCTGACGAACTGGGGTCCATTATCCTGAACAATCCGTCATTGTACACAAAAGCGATAAATGACATGATGTTTAACGAATTTGATCACGTCAGATGCTTTTACCTCCCTCAAGAGAATA
This sequence comes from Agave tequilana, assembly GCA_038442645.1. Taxonomy (NCBI): domain Eukaryota; kingdom Viridiplantae; phylum Streptophyta; class Magnoliopsida; order Asparagales; family Asparagaceae; genus Agave; species Agave tequilana. Next base: position 44,043 of record JAVJIF010024279.1, read on the forward strand.
GCTTCAGCCATTTAGAGAAATAGTCGGTTATAGCTAAGATGAACCAATATCCTTTAGATGAAGGTGGGCTGATAGGGCCAACCACGTCCATTCCCCATATCTCAAATGGCCAGGTTGAGGTTGTAGAGCGAAGATATCATTGTGCTTGATGGATGAAGTCACCATGGACCTGACAGGCATGATATCGTTTAGCGTAAGTGAGCAGTAAGATTTTTTTGAACCTGCATCTTGGCAATTTTTAGCTCTTCCAGCCTTTTTCCTAGCAACAGCAAGTGTCTGCTTATTGGCTTCAATCAAGGCTTGCGCCTTAGCAATAGTAATCCGAGCAGTGGCGATAAGTTGCTCTGCACTTTGGATGATGACTTCAGATTCCTTTGAATTCCGAACCAGTCTTTGGTAGTCAGCTTGGAAGTGCTAGAGATGACGAGCTTCTTCAGCCATTTTCTCATCTCTCTCTTTTCGCTTATGTTTCTTCAGCGGCAAGCAACTTACCTAGCATCGACCAAGCCTCGTCCATCGAGCTAGTATTCTCCAGGGTCTTTAGCTCCTTCAGGTAGCTCCCCAGCTGTTCAACCAGTACCAGATACGCCCTGGCTTGCGAAGGGCTCCCAGTGTGACTGATGTTCTCGATCTGATTTTCGACAAGCATCCGGGCAAATTTGAAGGAACTGCCCCCGGAAAGGACCAAGTCGATACAGGACTTCATGGAAGCAAAAAATTATCGCACCATTTGACATGCTAGCTCTTCCAAGATGTTATTAATTAGAGATAACCCTGCTGATATACTCGCAAACCCCCTTTCCATAACAGAATAAGAGACGGGAATCAATTCAACTCGTGCAGTGGTGGGGCCGACAACAGGCTCGTCCGACACTGAGGTCATTGCCAATACCTCCGGGATGGTTATTGTTGTTGCATCTTCCACTGCAACAGAAGCAATAGCAACTCCGCAGCACTGGATTCACCGGTCAAAGTTTGAACTGTGCTATCTTCTGTGCCAAGGCTTGCCGCATGATCCTCCACTTGAGCTACCCCAGTGCTCTCTGTAAACCATAACATTAAATATCAAAAAGAGAGTATCCAACACGTCAGTATTCGCTTACCAAGTTGAGGATCTGAAGATGGCAAATTTCTAGATAAGCCACTAAGGGATGAGGGCTCCCCGACCACGGCGGTTGCACCCTCATGAGGCATCCCGGTAGAGGGAGCTTCGAGGCCCTCCTGCTGGGCCAGCTCCTGAATCATCTTCTCAATATCAGAAGAAATTGTGGCTTCACTACCGACAGCCAGCCTTGTAGAAGAAAGTCAAAAGGAATCATTCCTAACTTGATGGAAAACTAGTTCAAGAGGACAAGAGAAATACCTTCAGTAGCGGCAATCCTTACTATCGGCGAAGTCATCACAGGGACGAACCCCTGTATCTCTTCCTCTGAGATATGCGAGAATTTGCTTATGTCAAGATTGTTTTCCATTATGTTTGCAAAGGGGGAAAACTTACAAAAAAAAAGTTGAGGAGCTAAATTACAAGTATTCTTAAAAAGATTATAAGTAGATCTCCTCAGAGATTCTGGAGAAGTGTGCCGATAGGAGTCTGGTCAGCGCGCGACCACTTTGTCTCTTTGACGATGCGAGCGATGAGATTCCCTTCTCGCCTGGTTCAGGGAATCAGAGAATAGAAAGTTGGTAGAACCCTCTTGCTGCTTCTCAAAATCGCCTTCAATAAGGAATTCCTTCTCGCCTGGTTCCGGAGATTCCTTTAGAAGAAGGACGATATTAGGGTATCAACACCCTGGATAGAGAAAGCAATTCTCTAAAAGGTCTCTGAATTCGAGAACGCACGGTGCTTTGTGAAGAAGCCTCTGCTTGTGGAGCTCTTCTGCGCGTCTGTCTGCCTCTATTGATCTCTATTGATCTCTCTCGATTGATCGATTCCCTCTCCTTGTACCCCTGGCGGGCTATTTATAGGGAGAGCAAGGGTATAATCGTCCCTTGAAGATATGGAAACAGATTGAATCAAATCTGTTTAAATCTGGAAATTAGCCTTGCTGCGAGGCTAGGATAGCTTCTGCGGAGCTAGAATTGGCAGGTCGGTTGATCCTCTTGATCTGTTTTGATCCTTTCCATATCGTTGGAGGATTTCCCCTTGATCTTCTTACTCGTTTTTAGAAGAGTCAGGAGATTGTGACAATCAACTGCCAAATTTGATCTCTGATTTGATCTTAATTGGATTTGATCTGATTGGATCCGATCTCATCCGGAGATTTGATTGGTCAAAGGTTGACTGTGGCAGATCAATAATGGCGCTGCCCGCATTGAGCTCGTGGCGGAGCTAGAGGCAATTCTTGGCGAAGTTCGAAAAAGAGGCTTTTCGGCGAAGCTGTCAGTTGGCTTCTTGGCGAAGTCGAGTGATATTAGCCTCTCAAACGAGGCTATCCCTTTGGGCTCATGCGATGCTAAGTGCTAGCATCTTTAGACCTGCTGAGGTCTGTTTAGAAATAATCCGGGTTCACTGTCTGCGTGCTGGATCAGTGGAGTCCAAGTTGCTTCCTTGTCCCTCGGCGATGGGTGAAAACTGGTCTTCAGCTCGTCTGTCACTTGTCTTTTGTAAATGTCAACAAGTTTAGACATTGTTCGGACCAACAAGAATCTTGTCTTTTTTAAGTGTCAACAAGACCCCCTTCAAAGTTTTCGAAAGTCTGTAATGGCTCAGACTACGAAACACTTTGAACTGCTTTGATTGGTGGTGGTGTGGAGTATGAACGTCGCCATGATGGTTGAGTTCAGCTTCGCTTTGAATCCTACTTTGGGATGAAGATTCGCCGAGGAATCATGTAGACTCGCGTCTGGGTAACTTCGCAGCTAGTAGCCCCGCATCTGGGCTTCTGAAGATATGTTCGCTTGGGAGGGCATGTCGCTTTCCCGAGATCAACTGCCGTGGGCTGGTTACGAGGAGGATTACTCCTTTCTTCGTGCTGATCGAGGGAGATATTCTCCGATTTGCACGTTTCCGAGGGAGGACATTCCCTTTCTTCAAGGCGCCATCAGTGCCTTTTATGAGGGAGATGTTTCTCCCTTCGCACGGTTCCAAGGGAAACCGTCCCTGTTCTCAAGGCGCAGTAAATGCCTTAAATGCGCTCGTGCTTTCACGCTTGAGGCGGCAGCGCTCAGGCCATGGGGCCTATAAATAGGACACTTGAGGTCCTCTGAAGAGAAGTGCTTTGCCTCTCTTCTCTTCTCTTGGTTTGAAAGAGATACTCAGATCTCTGAACTAGTGGGAATGCCCACTCTGGTCATTATCCGGCCAAGGACCGGTAAGTCTTGATCATTCAACGACTTCACCGATTTTAGGGAATTCGTTTCCCTTGATTCATCTTCAGCGGCTGCTTCAGGGATTAGCTTCCCTTGTTCTCTATTTAACTGATCTGCAGAGAAGGATTTTGGCATAGCTTCCCAGAAAGATCACTGTATATTAAATCCGCTGCCCAGGCAGAACTTAGGACTGGGTCTCTTCAATAGTTGAGCCAGTCTTGCCATATAGGCGGAGCTAAGACTGTATCCCACGGGGTCAGTCTGGCTAGCCATATTGGCGAGGCTTGGACTTGACGTTTGCTGAGCCAGCCCATCAGTGTTGTGCAGGCGAGGCTTGTCCTCTGCTGAAATTGGATTGCTTTGACCCAAAAGATTCTGATTTGCAGTTTTTTCTGTGCTTAACTGCTAATCTGTTCTGATTTTGCATTGCAGTGAGCTATGCTTGCCAATCTTGTGACTTGATGGAAGGAACCATAAAATTGCCTTATGCTTCTCCGGTTGAAGCTTTACTTTTAAGCAGGAGGAACAATTTGGGGCAGCGGGTGCGTGTCCCAGAGGCTATTGGCAGCCTCTTATACGAGATGATTCGTTCTGAGGTGAGGCTGGTAGCCGCTTTGTCGGAGATGATCCGTTTCGGGGTAGTGGGCGTCACCTGTGAGATCACTGGCATCATTGCCAACTTTCAACTTTGGTGGCCTTTAAGGGCGATCCACTTTGGGAAGGAGGGCATCCCACCTGTCAGACCACTGATATCAGTGCCAATTCCCATTATACGTGATCTATCGTGTTGGCGGCGATAAGTTTTATTGCCAGGCTTCAACAAAAATGGCCTGGCAAGATCTGCCATTTTTGTGGAGAATAATGACCGTGTCCTTGCGGCGCCACTGATTACGGCCTTGTGCAGGAGGAAGGCCTCCTTTGTCCAGTCAATTTGACTTAGAAGCGGGTAAAACCACTTGTATGCTTTTTGGCGCAAATGACCCAGTCGAGCAACTGGGTGTGTTGTATGAAACACAACTTTGATGTAATACAATGTACTCCTCCTTTTAAATCAATGAAAGTTCATCTCTTGATTATCTGATCTTTGCTTGCTTTCTTTGAGGGTTTGGCCATAGCGGGGCTAAACTGTATGCGGAGTTAAGGACATAGTCCTTTCTTTGGGTAATCTTCGCGAGGCTGGCATGTCAGCGCCTTTTTAGAAGGCTAAGGTAAGCCTTTCGGCGAAGTCCTTGAAGGATTGTGCGAGATCCGCACTTTAAGCCAGGGCGAGGTTAACCCTTAATGGAATCGAAGCAGCGCTTCTCGGGAAGGCGCTTTGGGCGGCGTTTCGAATTAATTCGAAACGGCGGCATACGCCCTTTTCGAGGCCTCGTTTCAGGCGCTGATTGGCCTATAAAAGCCCGATTGGGCTGAGCAGGAAAAGATCTCCTTTTTTTTCAGAGAAATTTCTTGACTTTCCCTCTTCCTCTTCTTTCTTCATTCAGAGAACCTTGAGAACTCTTGCAGCTCTGCAATGGCGCCCAAAAGACGAGCGGGAAAAGAAGTGGCGACTTCTGCAGCGGAGGGCCCTCCTCCTCCGGTCATCGAGCGACCAGTCACCGGTAAGGGACTTTCTTATCTGATTAGAGACCGTGGTCTCTCTCCTTTGGAGCCAACATTTGGCGATTAGGACGATTGAATATGATCCGTCCTTATTAAGGAACTTGTTTCCTTGAACCTCCCTATTTTCCTTGCACAGGGGAATTAAGAACCGAACAGTTCTTCCTTAGGCTTCCGTACGAAGCCATTACTCGGGCCGTCTCCATCCTGTTGAGGAACAGGATATAGGTCTGTTCCTTCAGTCATGGCCACGAAGGGTGACTTTTGACCATGATGCCCTCTTGGTGACGTTAGCCCTTAGGGCTATACCACTTCCTGCTTAAGCGAAGTTGGTACTTTGGACGCCTTCTGCAAAAATGCAATTATATTCGCGAAGCTGTCGCCTTGCTGGCCTTGCTTGCTGAGCGAGGCTATGCCTTAGTGAATTTCTATGTCTTCGTATTCACTTGAATGTCGAACTAATCATAGTTCGTTTCTGTCTTTGCAGTGCATTACGCTCCCGATCTCCTGAGTAGTCTGTTTGGGCTGACCAGTGGAGCAGATGGTAACCTCAGCCTGCAATTCCATGGACAGGCTTCTTTGTTCAGTGAGCGGAGCTCCCTTGTCCGGGATACACTCATCCAAAGCGGTCATCCGCAGACCACGCGGAGTATCTTGACCATGGCTCCTCTTGAGGATATTGACCGTCAGACTTACAGGAAGCCCGACTTTATGTTCGGGGATGCCGCATCCGATCCCGATCGCCAGTTGCAGGCAGGCGAAGGACAATGGGTCTTTCAACTGGATGGTGAGAAGTTTTACCTTCCGTCGACTAAGCGGCACTTTCCTCTATCTTCCTTTGTGAATGTGACCCAGGCTCGGAAGATGGTGTGGGGCATAAGCCGAAGCGTCGAATCCGTTCATGTTGGGAGATTGACCTTTCAGTCCGGCTATTCGAGGGCGGGCCCTCCCCTCAGCATAATGGGGCTGTACCCTGGGAAGGTATCGCGGGAACTTCCAGTGGGAGAGAACACGGCTGTGGCGCAGACCTTTGGCACTCAATTCTGCGCAGTTGACGAGAACTATCCTGCAACTGACTTCAGGGCTCCCGGTTGGGTTCATCCTCCTAAGACATGGTGGGCGGAGTTGACCAACTACATCCTCGCTCACTTCGAGGAGGACTTAGAGGAGCTGAACCTCTATGAGGCCGTCAGGGCGACCTGCTACGGCATTGAAATGAAGGTGGCGTGCTTCTACGCCATCCTTGAGTTGTACTGCCCGGCTTCGGGGACCTTCTTCACCCCAGTTGGCGAGTTGGGCATGGCTTTGCATGAGATGTGGAAAATCTCTGCTTTGCCTTTCGGGTCTCTTCCATACGAAGAGTACTTTCCCTGTGAGTCGGAGTTGGCTAGTCTGGAGAAACAGGAGCCTGCGCTGCTCGAGACTTATCGGGAGTTGATGTGCCACTTGCATATTTGCTCCAGCATCCACGGTGGTGGCAAGGGTAGCTCGAAGAGCTTAAAGAGCTGGGGAAGTTACCTGTTCCCAGACATGAAGAATGCTCCTGAAGCAGCTCATCGCGGAGTTGCTGATGGCGATATTGTTGAAAGGATGGAGATGTGTCTCCAAAGGGATATCGTCGTAACAGAAGACGCTGGTCCCTATGAGAAGGGTGATACCCTTCGGAGCTTTCACCATCAGGCCCGTCGGCCTATGTCTCGAAAGGCGCTGCTGGCCGGTTTCTTAACCGTCTGGTTAAATAAGTGTGTTGTGCCTTCTTCCTCGGGTGACATCGTCCACCCGAATGTTCTGCTACCCGCCGTTTGCTTGGCCCATGGCCACCGTCTGGGTCTTCTCCCGGCCATGGTGTGCTGTATTCAAAGAGGCCTTCGCGCATTAACGGAGGCTTTCTGCAGGCCGCCGGCGACAAGACGTGGGAAGAGTGCTATCCTTCCTTGCGATGGACCCAATCCTAGGGTGGGTCTGCCATACACCTACTTGATGGCGTGGTTCGCCTTACACTGCCCTACTTTGATTGGAGCTGGGGAAGACCCTCCGCAGGGTGTTCGAACGGCGCTTCTCCGCCGGTTTGAAGGCTGTTCTTGGATGAAAACCTACGTGGCCGAGGCCCGTAAGTTAGTGCGTCGTCATGACGCTTATAGCCTGTTCTGCTGTTTTCCTCGCATTCGGGGTGCAGGATACAACGAGGAATTCCGAGATGCGGAGTCAGGGCGGTCTCCCCTGAGTCGGGGCGTTTTCGAGTGGCTGGTCAGCATCCGGCCCTCGCACTTGCTGTATAGGAGTGGGGATACCTGCTACCTGAAACCCTACGTCCCGAGTCGATTTGCCCGCCAATTCGGGTACGACCAGCTGTATGTGGGCAACCCCAATTCGGACCTGGATTTCATGGGGAGTCTTATTGATAGGGCCCGTGCCTGGCGGTTCTTTACTGCGGATGGCACTGGGGCGTGGCTACGCACGCCGCTGCAGGATCCCAGCCTCTCGACGACCCTATGCTTTTGCCAGTGGTACGCGGCTTCCAACTCCACACCTCCTGGATTTAATGCCAATAGTACGGGTGTGAAGTTAATCTCTCAGCGACTGAGGCGGAAAGCCTCTGATAAGAGAGAAGGTAAACAGGTTCGTGTCCCCGGCTTGGAGGAGTTCATCGCTGTGGATGACAGCGAGGCTTCTGATGCGGGGAGCCCTCGCTTCGAGATGGGGGCTGGAGCTGATACTCCTGCGGCTGGCTCTGGTGTGGTGGGGACGTCTTCCCCATGACGTGCGGGAGGAGTGAAAGAAGAGGATTCTGACGTCCACTTCAAGAGAAAGCGGGCAGGTAGCGGATCTCGTAGGAAGTCATTGGCGAAGAAGCCCCGTCGTCAAGCTCCTGCGATTGTCGTAGAGGGTTATCCCTCTACAGCGATTCCTCCTGCTGCCGCACTAGCAGCTGAACCGTCGGTCGCTGAACCGACTAGTGGTGAATTCGCTCCAGGTCTGGGTAAGGTTAACCTTGTTCATATAATACGCCTTTTTGTGCGTTCCCATTGACTTATCATCAATCCTTTTTTGATTGTAGGAGCTGAGGCAGCTGGAGAACAAGGGGAACATTATGATCCCCTATTCACTTATGGGGCTGCAACCGGTTCCCCTGCTCACTCGGAAGAGTCTGGGAGTGGCGCGGCTGATGTTGGTCCTTCAGGCGTTGGGACTTCTAAAAGAAGTCCTGAGGCGTCGAGCTCTATCGGGTGGTCTACAGGATATTCGGCAAGCGAAAGCGAGCCGGTTGTTCGTGCTGATTCAGGCAAAAATTTTCCGATGGAGCCCCTGGAGACTGGTGGAGCCGACGAGATGTTCGAGGCAACATCATCCTTTGGTATTGTCGTACCCTCTTGGCTTCTTCTGTATATAGTGTCCCGACTAACCACAGTTCTTGTTACAGGTGTTCGGCCTCAAGATGCATCAGCTTCAAGGAAGCCGGTAGATCTCCCCGAAGGATCGAGGGGTGACATGAGCACTTCGGCCACGGCGGATGCTACTGTGTTGGACGCGCTGTATGGCGACCTTCCTTCTTATCAGCCTAAATCAACTGAAAGACCAGAGGTTGAAGGGACGATAGTTCTGGAGGTATCCTCACTCCCAATCACATCAACAAGTGAGGTGCGGACTGTTTTGCCGAGTGCGGCACTGAAGGTGATTGCAAGCCCTACTTCTCCAACCCTGGTGGTTGAGCCTGCTGCCCAGGGGGTGGTTACCAGTCCTACCTCCGCGGTGGCTGGCGTGCTGGTTTCGATGAGGACTCCGTCAAGATCGCCTTCGGCTAGTCTTGCTGCTATTAGTGTTCCCGCTGCTTCTTCTGCGACGGCGTCGACCAGGCTGGTAGACTTTTCCGAGGTTGCCTCCCTGCCCGAAATGGCTGAGGCCGAGAATGATTACATAGGTGACCTGGTCGATAGCTTTTATAAAAGCTTGGAGCGAACCATCGTCCTAGTTTTGAAGGGCTCGCCTGTACCATTCTCAAAGCTGAAGGTGGTCCTCTCCCGTGATATTGAGAGTATTCAGGACTTCGAGGGGTACCATCAGGCTACTGCTTTAGAACTCCTGGTGGATGACCTTGAGAAGGCTGTAGAGGAGTGGCGCCATTTCTATTGCTCAGACCCGGCGTCCTTAGCTGACGAGCAGTTCGCTTGTCTTGTTGCCCGAAAGCACGAGGCTCGGCTTGCTGCTGAAGAGGCTGCTAAGGCCGTCTCTTCTGATTTGAAATCCTTGGAAACAAGGCAAGCGGAGGTTGGAAGTGCAATTGACGCCTCCACTAGTGCTCTTCTTGGTGCTGAGGATAAGATTGCGAAGGCTGAGGAGATGATCAAGAAAGCAAATCTCCTCTTATCCAAGGCCATACCGGTGCGTCTTGAGGAAACTGCGCGGCTCGAAGAGCTCAGAGCTCAGAGTGAGGAGTTTGCGCGGCAGGAGTTGTCACAGAGGGCGACTTTGGCGGAAGTCGAAGCTCGTCTGGCCCAGGCTGTGGACTTTGATGAGGCTGAGCTGAGGTCACAGGCGCTTGCCCAGGCTGCTGATGACAGGAAGACGAGGCTAAACGCCCTCGGAGAGCGGCTCAGGTCGTACAGTGTACGCTTGTAGGTCATTGTATACGTGCCTCCATGTATCCCCATCTTTTGGCATTAATGGAAATTCTTTTTTTTGTTTTGGCTTCTGTCGAATCTCCAATCTTGTTCTTGCTTGAGGACGTAGTCTTTGAGACGTGGCTATCCGTCGGTTCAGAGGTCGCAATGACATAACCGATTAAGACGTCAGCAATCTCGAGGTTAGCCCTTTGCGGGGCTGAAGGGGAGATACTTCCCTTTTCTAAATGTCAGCAAGCATCGGTGAGTCCTGTCTTTTGTAAGTGTCAACAGGCTCAAAGTTGAGACTTAGCTATCTGCTGGTTCAGAGGTCGCAATGACATAACCGGTTGAGACGCTACTAAGCTTAATGGTAGATGAAACTTGGCTATCTGCCAGTTCAGAGGTCGCAATGACATAACTGGTTGAGAAGCCACCAAGCCTCAAAATAGGTGATACTCGTCTTTTGTAAATGTCAACGAGCATCGAGACCTGTCTTTTGTAGATGTCAACAGGGCTCAAGGTTGAGACTTGTCTTTTGTAAATGTCAACAAGCTCAAAATTGAGACTTGGCTGTCTGCTGGTTCAGAGGTCGCAATGACATAACCGGATGAGACGCCACCAAGCTTCAAAAATTGGTGATACTTGTCTTTTGTAAATGTCAACAAGTATCGAGATCTGTCTTTTGTAGATGTCAATAGGGCTCAAGGTTGAGACTTGTCTTTTGTAAATGTCAACAAGCTCAAAATTGAGACTTGGCTGTCTGCTGGTTCAGAGGTCGCAATGACATAACCGGATGAGACGCCACCAAGCTTCAAAAATTGCAATGGAGTTTGGAAAAAGTCTCGTTTTCACGGGGAGAAACGAGGGAATCACTGTCATAGGTTTAGTGTTAACGTAACAGCAAAATATATTTGTGGTCTTACCATTCTATGGATGAGAATTGGTAAGTGATATTGGAGGTCTCATTCTCACGGGGAGAAACGAGGGGATTGCTGTCATAGGTTTAATGTTAACATAACAGCGAAGCATATGTGGCCTTACCATCCTATGGATGAGAATTGGTAAGTGATTTTGGAGAGGGAATCAAATGGGAACTGGTCCCTTAGGATTTTTAGCAAATCCCCAGCTGTCAACGGGTTTGATATGCCTTTACCGACTACCGTTTGAGTCGGGCTAGCCATGCTATTCCCCTCAGCATGATGAGTTATTGAGGACTTATGTTGGGCTTAAAGGCCAACATTTTCCTCTATCCTTAATCGTTAAGAATATTGGATTATCGGGTTAATGTCTGCATAACCCTAACTCTCCTTTAGGATAACTGGTGCACGGCCAGGTTCCTGTTGGTTTATGGCTGTATGATCTCACTCGGAGGAAGAGAAAGGCTCTCTTTGTGTGTACTTCGCACACGAGGGTCTTGATCAGAGGTGTAATGTTAACTTGATCATGAGAAGGATCCTTGATTAAGGATAATACTTCTTTAAGAACTTGCCATTGATCGGCATCATGAGTAGGTCGCCCTCTGCAGTTGTGAGGCGGTATGCTCCATTTGAATACACTGTTTCTATTACAAACGGTCCTTCCCATTTAGGCTGAAATTTGCCTTTGGTCTTGTGCGTCATAATCATCGGTCGTCTGACGGCTAAGACCAGGTCTCCTTTCTGGAAGACTCTCTGTTTGACCTTCTTATTGAAGGCTTTTGAGATTCGAGCTTGATATAGCTCAATATGCTGCTGAGCTTGGAGCCGCTTCTCGTCCAGGGCTTCGAGCTCTTGAAGGTGCAATCGATCATTGACTTCTAATGTGCACTTGGTGGTCAGAGCTACTCGTAATGACGGCATCTGGATTTCTAACGGGATGACTGCTTCGCACCCATATACCAGAGAAAAAGGCGTATTGCCTGTCGGTGTCCGAACCGTGGTTCGGTAGGCCCAAAGACATTCACCGAGCTTTTCGTCCCAATCTCGCTTATTCGAGGAGACGAATTTCTTGAGCAACTTGATGATTGTTTTGTTGAATGCTTCCGCCAAGCCATTGGCAGCAGGATTATAGGCAGTTGAAGCCACATTCTGAATTCGGTATTTATCGCAGAACCGATAGAATACTTGGCTTATGAATTGGGGACCGTTGTCGTGGATGATCCACCTAGGGACACCAAATCGATGGATGACGTGGTGCTTGATAAAGTGAACCACATTGGAGGTTTTGACTTCAACCAGTGGTATAGCCTCCGCCCATTTTGAAAAGTAGTCGGTTATTGTTAGGATAAACCGGTGACCTTTTGTCGAAGAAGGGCTGATTGGCCCTACGACGTCTATTCCCCATGCTTCAAATGGCCATGAAGCAGCAGTCGGGTGGAGCAACTCCGAGGGCTGGTGTATGAAGTCTGCATGAATCTGACATGCTTTACACCTTCGTGCATATTAGATGGCGTCGGCTATCATAGTTGGCCAATAGTATCCCAGCCTATGCAACCTGTCTTTAAGCTTTGGACCTGGCTGATGAGCTCCGCAAGTGCCATCGTGCGCCTCTTGAAGCGCCTCCTGTGCTTCTGAACAAGAAAGGCAACGGAGGAGAACACCGTCATATGAGCGACGGTAAAGTGTCTTCAGAATTGGATCGTAATAGAACCGGAGAGACCTTCGCCTGATGGACGCCGCTTCTTTGGGATCGTCTGGAAGCAGACCGTGCAAAGCATAGTCGATGAGAGGAAAGCGCCAGTCTCTTGGTTCAAGATCTGTGGAGACATTATAGGCTTCTCGAGTTCTTAGCATGTGCTTGAAGCATACAAGGTGTCGAGTTGCGACTGTGAGGTGATACTCGGTGTCGGCTGGCAAGGCTAGCGTTGTTGCTAACGCAGCAAGGGCGTCCGCCTTAGTATTTTGAGATCGGGACACATGCCCGATGTAGAAACCTTCAAATAGGTTAGCCAATTCGATGGCTGTATGGTAATAAGGCACTAAGTCCTCATGGCGGACTTCGTATTCGCCTTTAACCTGATTGATGATCAGTTTTGAATCGCCATAAGCTTCGAGGTAGCGTACCCCATTCCATGGGCGAGCTGAAGACCAATGAGCAGAGCATTATATTCTGCTACATTGTTGGAGCACGATTCTGTCAGAGAAAATGCTCTGGGCAGGACATGATTCTGTGGGGAGATAAACACAACCCCCACTCCGGCAATAATCTTGCCTTTAGGGCCCATTCGCGATGCTCCATCAAAGAACATCTGCCATACTTCCTCTTCTGAGGTTGCATTAGACTCGAAGACCTCATCAGGGATGTCTTCGTGAAGTTTTGAATGCTCCGGAACTGGATGAGCAGCCAAGAACTCTGCAAGGACCTGGCCTTTAACCGCCTTCTGAGGCGTGAAGATCATGTCGTATTGAGACAATAAAAGTGCCCACTTAGCCAATCTTGAATTCAATGATCCTGGCTTCGTCATAAGCAGACGCAATGGGTTTACTCTGGAGATGACATGTATGGTCTGGCCGACCAAATAATGTCGTGTCTTCTGGACAGCGAAGACGAGGGCTAAACACTCTTTCTCGATAGGGTTGTAGCGAGATTCCGCTCCTATGAGAGATCTGCTCAGATAATAAATGGCCTGCTCGTGGCCATTGTCATCCTTTTGAGCGAGGAGGGCACCGAGGGAGTAGTCCATAGCCTTTACATAAAGCAGGAATGGCTTCCCTGATGTAGGGGCCACTAAGACTGGAGGCTTTGTGAGGTACCTCTTGATGTCTCCATAAGCTTCCTGACAAGCTTGATCCCATACGAAGGAAGTACCCTTTTTCATGAGCCGGGTGAACGGCTGACAGCGGCCTGAGAGATTTGCGATGAATCTTCTGATATAAGCCAACCTGCCTTGCAAGCCTCTGAGCTCTTTGAGATTCCTTGGCGGAGGCATGCTCTGAATAGCTTTGACCTTGTCTGGGTCAAGATGAATTCCTTTTGATGTGACAATAAACCCAAGGAATTTGCCGCTTGACACTCCCAAGAAGGATTTTGTCGGGTTCATTTTCAGTTGATGAGCCCGCATTATGTCGAACATCGTTCTCAGGTCGCGAAGATGTTCATTCTTGTTGCGGCTTTTGACGGCGATGTCGTCAACATAGCACTACACCGTTTTTCGGAGATGATCGCGAAAGATCATACTCATTGCCCGCTGATAGGTTGCTCCGGCGTTCTTCAGTCCGAAGGGCATTACAGTGTAGCAGTATACCCCCAATGGTGTTCGGAACGAAGTATGCTTCTCATCGTCGGGATACATCTTAATCTGGTTGTACCCTAAAAAGCCGTCCATGAAAGACATCCTTTCGAACCCGCATGTGTTGTCAATCATGACATCGGTGAGGGGCAGCGAAAATTCATCCTTGGGACAGGCCGTATTGAGGTCACGGTAGTCGAGCAGATCCGTATTTTCCCGTTCTTCTTGAGGACGGGGACTATATTAGCCACCCAATCTGGATGTTGTTCCTCCCGGATGAAGCCACACGCAATGAGCTTGTGAACTTCGGCTTCAATAGCTTCCATGATGTTCGGGCGAAACCGACGTTGTTGCTGCTTGACTGGCTTGACGTCAGGCTTGATGTTTAGACGGTGCATAGCGACCTGTGGATCAAGTCCGGGCATGTCTTCGTAGCTCCATGCGAAGACGTCTATATACTCTCTTACGAGTATTATCAATTCTTCCTTTTCTGTAAGTGATAGGCTTTCACTTATAAAGATGGGCTTAGGGTGGTCTTGGCTACCCAAGTTGACCTGTATCACCTTATCTTCAGTAGGTGGCTCGCGCAGTTCAAATCATTTTTTCCATTGAAGGTCTAATTGCTGGGCCCATGGTTCCTCATCAATGGCTTCTGCGGGCTCCAATTGACTGCTTGAGGTCATATTAGCAGTGAGGTTCTTGAACATTCCTCCTATGCTGATATCGGAGTCCCACTCGGAGGAAGAAGCCGAATGTGATGGAATTGGTCCATCGTCCTTGACTTGAATGGTTGCTGACGATGTGGGTGTAACATACCCCAACTCCCTGCGTGTACTATCATAGTAATTTGCAGCTTCCCTTTAGGCACAAAGTTCCGCATCAAACCGCGCCTTCCTTTTTCGAAATTCAGGCCTGCTCCATGCTTCAAGTCTACCCCATTTTCTTCATAATACGGCGCGCTGGCCGCGCGTAATAAAAGAATTGTGGAGTGTCTGAATCTGAGCTTGAATCTGCGATTGTGGATCCCCGTGGCCGGGTTCTACCGAAGATTATCGGCGGCTGACCTTGTTTGGACGGAGGGATCACCAGTGTGGCCCCTTCCATAGCTTCCATAGATGTGCTGGCCACACTTGGCTTATGTACGGGCACATGCAGAGAGCCATCCGTAATGGATTTAATCGACCCAATACTCGCAGGATAATCAAAAGAAATATTATCATTAATTACCCATTCTCCTTCATCCTCTGAAGGAGTATTACATAGGGGATTATTGAGACATGCTATAATTGGTTCACCAATCAGAATGGCTGGCATGCCAGTTTCGGATTCTGAATCCGCCTCGTTGCCACTTTCATAATCGTCCGGCAACGATTCTTTAAGTGCCCCACCGGCCTCTTGATATAGGAGAGCGTCAGTGAAGTAGTTTTCCACTCCTTTGAAGGGTTGCTTTTCAGCGAGGACAGTTCGTACTGTCGCGTCATCTTCAACATATTTGAAGCATTGATGGAGGGTGGAAGGGACGATCCAGTTGGCATGGATCCATGGCCGTCCCAGCAGCAGGTTATATGAAGTGTCAGCATCAATGACATAGCACGTCACTTCTGACTTCAGGCTCCCGATTCTGCAACGGAGTCGGATTTTCCCCAGTGGTTGACTGCTCCCGGCGTTGAAACCGTATATTGTAGTAGTAGTTGCGGACAACCTGTACAATGGTATGCTGAGGAAGTAGAGAAGCCTTTTGGGGATGATGCTGAGTGCAGACCCTGGATCGACTTGTACTCGCTCAATGCATGTTGAACCGATATATCCGGTGTAATACAGAGGTCGATCATGCTTGTTGTCTTTGAGAAGCATATCTTCCGCCGTGAAGGTAATAGCGGGCACCTTTGATTGTGCATGATGACATTCTGGGCAGGGAGACTGGGCGTCATCATTAGGGATCTCAGGCATGCATGTCAGAAAGGATTCTGAATTGGCTAGCGCATCCCTGAGTGCTTCTCTTGTTTCTTTTGAGAGGCGAAAGAGCTCGTGTATAGTGATACGAGCTGGGATATTGGCCAGCTGAGCCAATATGTCAAAGCGAAAGGGTGTATCGAACCCTTGGCCTGGCGGTTTCTTCAACACGTGGTCGAATCGTACCTCCTTAGGCTTCTCTTTTCCCTTGGTTGGGATTGGAGTGGATGCTGGTATTTGTACTGACGTTGTTTGCTGTTGTGTCTCGTCAGTAGACTTTTCATACTGCCTCAAGTATGATTTTCCGGATCGGGTGCCCGTCTGTTGAGGCGCATCAGCTTTCGCTGTGCAAGCATACTTTTCTCCTTCGGAATCACTAAGGGAAGCCGATGTAAGATTGCCGTCGTCTGGCAGGATAGAGATGACATTGCAAGACTTGCCCTTTGAGTTGGGCTGCTTTGGATCCCGCTGTACGTCTTGGACGAGGTCCGGATGTATCCACATGACTTCTCCTGTCTCCAATGTTAAGGGAACAAGACCCTTATTATTTTGAGCTGTAGCTGGAAGATGCTTGACTTCCAACCGTGGCGCAGGGACGGAATAAGTCCCGTCAGGAACTGTGACCTTTGGAGCTTTGCCGAACTCAAGAGTCACCATATTGGCAGTGACTTTCTTTTACTCCGTCTTCAACGTCAGAACTCCGGCGTCGACCAAGGCTTGAATTCTATCCTTGAGAACATAGCACTTGTCAGTAGGATGGTGGACCATCCTGTGGTAAAGGCAGTATTTAGGGTCGTTTGTGCGCCCTATCTCATTGGGACGTCGCGCATCCGGCAGCTTCATTTTGTTCCCTTTGTGGAGAAGATGGAATATGGCGACCACCTGATCGTCTTTGAACGAGTACTGCTTCGGAGGGAACTTGGGCTCCTGATTGTTGAAGCCGCTCTTCTTGGCCTTCGACTGCACATCTCCGGATAACTCCACAGACATAGTCTCTTTGCCTTTAGCTTGAGAAGGTTGCGGTAGGTCGCCACGCCCTTTGTTGTTCATCCCCCACTTGCCTCTAGGGGCGGATGGTTCGAACTTTTTAGCTGATTTCTTGGCTATCTCAGCTTGTTCGACCAATTCTTTCCAAGTGTGGGCTTTAACAGCCCCCATGCGAACTTCCACTTGATCTAGGAAGTTGTGTCTGCATGTCTGCAAAAGCATGGGTAATGGCATCCCTGCTGGGTACATCAAGGATAAGTTTCTGAACCGTTCAATATAGTCACGGACAGATTCGCCCTTCCTCTGCATAGTGGAGAGGAGTTTGTCCATGGTCACTTCGGTATCGTCCTCATAGAAACGAGAGAGGAATCGAGTTTCCAGGTCGATCCAGGAGTTGATAGAACCCGGGGGAAGACTTCGGAACCAGTCAAATGCCACCCCCTTTAAGGTGCCAATGAATAGCCTAGCCATGATGGCGTCATTGCTTATAACATTACCAGTCTGAGACCGGAAATAGTAGATGTGCTGATTTGGCGAGCTCTTTCCATCATAGGTATGCAGCGTTGGCGGTTTGAACTTCGGTGGATATGGCACCGAATCCCACTCCAGCGGATAAGGACGGACTGCCCCTACCTTCTTTAATTCATCCCTCTGAGCTAGGGATGCGATTTGAGCTTGGAGGCCCTTAAGGACTTCGGCGTCTAAGGAAGAAACCTCCTTGGATTTCTCCGGCTTTGGTTGCTCATTGCTGAAGTGTTCCTCCTCATCGTGATTGCTCCCAGCATCATTGTTATTCCGGTTACTGAGGAGTTGAGCGAGCATCTGTTGAATATTGTCCAGGGCCTCTTGCTGAGTTCTGGAAGTTTGCTCCTGAGCTTCCAGGCATCGACGAAGATCGTCGTTGACGTTTTCAGCCATATTGACTGATGCTCTGTCTGTTCGCACCGAACTGACTGTCGCCGAAGAGGCGTACCCACTATCTTCATCTTCTTCGTCCGATGATTGGAGTGATCTCCTGGGCTCTGGCGGGGCTAGGGCCATCGAGGAGGAAGGCTGTTCATAAGTGTAAGGTATCGCCACCCTGGATCTGGTGTTTCGGAAGACACCTTCTTCATGCACCAAGACTTCGCCTAAGCCTGGGCTGTAGTCTGGATCTGGGGAGCTGTAGGGGGTGTCGTCAGATGTTTGTCTTCCCCTGCGCAGCTCTCGTCCTCTCCCAGTCATGTTGACGGATGCGGAGGGGAGATCTCGCAAGATACTCCTTCTGCGATGCTTCACCGGGGCTTGTACCGATAGTCGATCAAAAACTGACCGTCGTCTTGGAGGCGTGGTGGAAGTTGGTCCCAGCCGGCAATGGACTGAGTGGAGTGTCACCGGCTGACATCCCACTTGTTGACAACAGGGGGAAGAGGTTTGTCTATCTGTCAACAATTTCCTCAAATCGAACCCGGTTGGGTCCCTGCAATCGAGCGCGAAGGCTCTTTTGGGTCGCACATAGGGCGATGTCCTGCCTCCTTTATCCCTGTAGATGGGATTAGCACTGAATAGTGCTTTGGTTCTAGCTTCGCCATTAGACGCGAACTTAGTGCTTGACGCACTGGAAAGCGGAGCACGCTGCGGTGCTTTACCCGCTATGCTGCTGCGAAGGCAATTAGACTTATATGGTACTTTGGCTTCGGCTTTGCGGTCATGAACCCTGCGCGTACTCTGTGGTACAGTAGCTTCGCTCATGAGAACGAGGCCGGCGCGAGGCATCGCTGCCCTTGAATTGGACGATGGTATGATTGCCGTTGTAACTTTATGATTGGAGCAGACAGGCATCTTGCCTTTTTCTTCACGAGAGAGGCGCGGTTTAGGCGTAGCTATGCCTGAAGCTTCGGTCGAAGACTTCTGTTTAGGCCTCCATACCCGCCTTGGTAGAGGAGACTTAGGTTCGCAAGGAACCTGATTAGCCACACACGAGGCTGAGGGGTGTTGGCAGAATTCTGCTTCCGGTTTCTGATTTGAAACCTTGGTCGTGGAAACCCTCCTATGCTTCCGTGCTCGAAGCGTTGGGCCACCCCCAGAGAGGACTTCTTCAAATCTTCCTTGATCGAACTGAACCACCAAGTTCTTACAAGTAAAGGAATCAGACTGCAGACGTGCTCCCTTGTTGCGCCAAATAACCGCAGTAGGTCCGTAGAGAACCTTTTTAGTCTCCATAGAGACTTTCCTTGAAGATATAGCCAGAGAAGCTCTGGCTGCACCGGCTTTTCTGAATTCAGAGTTAGACCCGAAGGTCTGTTCGTCGCATTGCGACACTTGATTCTCGGCAGTGGAGAATTTCGCCCCCAGCGGAGTCGCCATCTTGTTTTCCATTATGTTTGCAAAGGGGGAAAACTTACAAAAAAAAGGTTGAGGAGCTAAATTACAAGTATTCTTAAAAAGATTACAAGTAGATCTTCTCAGAGATTCTGGAGAAGTGTGTCGATAGGAGTCTGGTCAGCGCGCGACCACTTTGTCCCTTTGACGATGCGAGCGATGAGATTCCCTTCTCGCCTGGTTCGGGGAATCAGAGAATAGAAGGTTGGTAGAACCCTCTTGCTGCTTCTCAAAATCGCTTTCAATAAGGAATTCCTTCTCGCCTGGTTCCGGAGATTCCTTTAGAAGAAGGACGATATTAGGGTATCAACACCCTGGATAGAGAAAGCAATTCTCTAAAAGGTCTCTGAATTCGAGAACACATGGTGCTTTGTGAAGAAGCCTCTGCTTGTGGAGCTCTTCTGCGCGTCTGTCTGCCTCTATTAATCTCTATTGATCTCTCTCGATTGATCGATTCCCTCTCCTTGTACCCCTGGCGGGCTATTTATAGGGAGAGCAAGGGTATAATCGTCCCTTGAAGATATGGAAACAGATTGAATCAAATCTGTTTAAATCTGAAAATTAGCCTTGCTGCGAGGCTAGGATAGCTTCTGCGGAGCTAGAATTGGCAGGTCGGTTGATCCTCTTGATCTGTTTTGATCCTTTCCATATCGTTGGAGGATTTCCCCTTGATCTTCTTACTCGTTTTAGAAGAGTCAGGAGATTGTGGCAATCAACTGCCAAATTTGATCTCTGATTTGATCTTAATTAGATTTGATCTGATTGGATCCGATCTCATCCGGAGATTTGATTGGTCAAAGGTTGACTGTGGCAGATCAATAATGGCGCTGCCCGCATTGAGCTCATGGCGGAGCTAGAGGCAATTCTTGGCGAAGTCCGAAAAAGAGGCTTTTTGGCGAAGCTGTCAGTTGGCTTCTTGGCGAAGTCGAGTGATATTAGCCTCTCAAACGAGGCTATCCCTTTGGGCTCATGCGATGCTAAGTGCTAGCATCTTTAGACCTGCTGAGGTCTGTTTAGAAACAATCCGGGTTCACTGTCTGCGTGCTGGATCAGTGGAGTCCAAGTTGCTTCCTTGTCCCTCGGCGATGGGTGAAAACTGGTCTTCAGCTCGTCTGTCACTTGTCTTTTGTAAATGTCAACAAGTTTAGACATTGTTTGGACCAATAAGAATCTTGTCTTTTTTAAGTGTCAACAAAGATGAGCGAGTTCATCGCCAAAATCGACTTTCTCGCCAGAATAATATCCATGTTATTCGGATGAGGAAGACGACAACTCAACACATGAGGTCTTAGCGATCGAGACTTTACCACTGAGTACCCCGGTAGTAGAGCTGGGTTCGATAACCCGCAAGGTGGGCATCAATACACTGGGAGACCCAGGTTGTTACACCTTCACTCTTCTCCCATGAGCTGAAGAAGGTCTAGGCTGAGTCGAGATTCCCGGAATCTCAACATCATCCTTCCTCACCAAGTCAACTTCGGGTCGCTCGACCTCTTCAGCTATGAGAGGTTCACCCGCGAGCTCTCCCTCCTCTAGGATCATGGGACCCCTGCTGCGCAGACCTCAGGAGCGAAGGACGGGGACTTCCTCCTCCTTTTCTTCCTCCCCATGCTCCTCAACACCAGGAGGAACTACTTTGGGCATCGAAGCTTCAGCCTCAGATTCCCTCCTGGCCTTCTTCGGGCTAGGTACACCCTTAGAAGCAGAGCCATGGGAACGTTTGGCCATGACCTGCCTACTCTTTTTAGCGGATTGCCCCTTAGGTGCTACTGTCCTTGGCTCCATCCCTGCCTCCCCTCTTGTTTCCCTCTCGGCTTCCTGATACTCGATCATATCTCGCACACGTTTTTGGACTACAACTTGGCTTTGTAAGACGCCTTGATGCCCTTGATGTAAGAGATATTTATTTCAAAACCAGGCATCCTACTAGCCAGGAAGTACCACGTGTAGAAACCGAGGCTGGTATGACAATTGGGCGTCTTGTGAGGTAGGCTGAAAACAACTCTTGTCCCTCTAGCTACATTACAGTACCATGCTCGAGCACCTTCGAATAAGTTTCCACTGAAGCGGAGGCCGGCATTAGGGTTGCTGACATATAATTGATCATACCTGAACTGCCGAGCAAAACGACTGGGCACGTAAGGCTCGATCGTACATGAGTCACCTTGCTGGAAGATCAAAAATCTAGGCTGAATATTGATCAGCCACCAGAAGACTCCTGATGGCAGCCTTGTGAAGTCATCTGGTCCCGCAAGGTCGGCAAACTTATCCCCGTAGGATGCACTGACGGTCGAGCTGGTAATTCAAACTGCTTAGGATGGATTTTCAAACAAAGAACATGTAATAGCAAGACCAGTTTAAATTCTCCAACTTTTGCATGAAGGGAACGAAACTTTCAGAGGAAGGCACTGATTGGTAGTCAAAAGTGCATTTTTATCATCATATTTACCATCACATTTTCATATTTATTCATTTAATTCTGCACAATTATTAATAATTTGTAATTTATTTTGTGCAGGCCTCGAATTATCAATTTAATAATAAATAAAGCCCAATGAAGCCCAAAAGCCCATATTTGAAGCCCAAGAGTCAAAATGCAAATATCAAGTGTCAAAGTGCAAATATACAAGGGCTAGAGTTGCAATTATCAGAGATTAGGGAAGGGTAGACTTCTATCCAACCCTAAACACCTGCAGGATCAGATTAAAAGGCCAAGATAAAGAAGAAATTCGCGGAGAGAAGATTTGAAGAAATCTGGATTAAGGGTAACTTGATTACCAAGTTACCTCGAAAATCCAGATTTAAAAGGCCAGGATTACAATTCTAGAAGCAGGCGCCCCCATGGACGGACCAGGAGAGGCCACGCGCCAAAGCGCGTGGCCAGAAGCCACTAGATTGCCGCGGAACCGCGGCAAAAGCCGCGGATCCGCGGCAATTTGACCTTATCCGGATTCCAAATTTTGTGGCCAGATTCGTCCGGGACTCTGTGGCATTCTGCATCTATAAATAGCACCTGCATTGCAACATACAGAGCGTCCAGCGTCCAGCAAAGGGCCAAAGTTCAGATTTTTAGGGTTTCTTCTAGGTTTTCTTTTCTTTTTGTAATTTTTATGTAAGTGAGGGATATGGCTTTGTTGAGGGTGACACCGACAGATGATTCTCTTCTCTTCCATTGTAATCAATAAAAAGGTAATTTTTATTTTGTTCTTATGTCGTTGCTTTTCTTGTTTTCTCTTTCTTTTCTACTGTGTTTCTTTTTGTTGATCTTTGACGAGCACGCGAGCGTTTACCGAACCACAAGTATACCGAAGATTAGTAGGTTCCAACGATATTCCATGGCGATGTTCTCCTCCTCGAGGCGTATCAACTCATGCTTGCCCAAGGCTTGATGACCTAATGCGACAACGGACTGAGTTCGATCCCAAGGTTTATACGTTCAATGCCTCCGAAATAAGGTAGAAAGTGTTAGGTTTCGCATATTTTCTCCAACCAAGGTTAGTTTTCTATTCTCTTCTTTTCTTTTCCTTTTTAGATCAAATCCACACCTCTCCAATATTCTTTCCCACAACTCATTGTAAATACCACTTTTCTTTGTAAATACCATCGTAACTAACAAATTAACTAAAAAAGATAAATTTTTAGAGAAACTTGCTTAACGCTTCTATCGCAGTCCCTCCCTGAGGATCACGACCCGCATAGCCCTGCTACCGCGGATTAGAACTGAGACTTGCACATCTATTCTTAAACTAACATATTATATTTTTGTGTGCAGGAAAATTCAGTCAACAAATTGGCGCCGTTGCCGGGGAGGGACGGTAAGTTATCTCTAAAACAAAAAAAATTTTAATTTTTAACTAATTCTTTATTCTTTTCTGTTTGCAGGTTTGGAGAACAGGAAACAGAAACTTATCGCAGCAGTGGACATATAGCTATCCTGTGTCTCTGCCCTCGAAGGCAGAGCACGAGGACCTGCAACTTTGCCGCGGAAACGCGGCCAGAGCCGCGGATCCGCGGCAATTGCAGTGAACTACTCACTGAATTTTTTTTGCAGGTCTCTGTAAATTAAAATACTGCTTACTGATATATTCTGTTTGTTCTGTGATACACCTGTAAATTGCTAATAATTCAACAGTAAATCATTGGTTGTTAAAAATAAAAATTGATTAGACGTTTGCATATTAGGCACGTGTCTTTTCAATTATTTTTATTTACTGTTGAAGAGTGCTGGAGAAGCAAGGTACGTACGCATTGCATGTAGAATAGGAATCATCTCTTGGTTGATTATCTGCTTTGAGTGAATTCTATTTATTTATCTTGTACACTTGCACGAATTCATCTTAAGGGCATAACCCATTAACAAGATAAGGTGGGGATTTCATCACCCTTCCTTAGCCCAAAATCATATCCCAAGCACTCACTAACCCAAGCCTAACTTAAAAATTAGTAGACGTTGGCCCTAGGGACATCTCGGACTCAATTAGGAGATTATCCTAAGGGGGAACGGTGTTGGAAGTTGACTCTTGCCAAATCAGTGTCTAGGAAGGGGATTGAGGGCCGAAAGCTCGAAGTGTGGTGGTTATTTAATTAAGGAACGTCTTTGACGGAAAACCTCCCACCACTCTTGCCCTGACCTGGCTGATTAACTTGTGGTCAAAGTCTGCACCCAACCTCCTGTGGACGGTCTAACCAGTTAGGAGTCGTCTAGGTCATAGGTCTACCCTAACTTAGGTTAGAATTTTTTTTTTGTTTGTTTATTTGTTTGTTGTGTTGGTGTGATATGGCATATAAGAATAATTCCAATTTTAATCCATATTACACCCCTAACTATTATTCGGATATTACCAACCCGGCATACTCTAACTTTGACCAATCTAGTGTGCCGGAATGGTCTTATCCGAATGAATATAACCCACACCCCCCATCTTATGACTATAACTTTCATAATAATTTCAACTCGTCACAGAGTTCATGGGGTTTCGAGTCCCCCGAGTCTAATTCTCAACCAAATTGTCCTCCATATCCATCTAGTCCACATTTTTCCCAAAATTCATACTCAGATCCACCCATTCAGAATAGAACTCCATCTATCTTGAAAATGATGAGTAGGAATGAGTCCAAGCAAAAATCACCATCAATTTTAGACATGATGATACGTGAGTCCACCGACTCACAAATTTATCACGATTACCCGTCCTATTTTCAAGTCCAATCAGAATATGATCCACCTATCGACTATGAAGGGATGCTAGCTGCCATGACTGAGGCTAAATTAGCCGTGATCATGACATAGATTTGATGGTGGAATGCTTACACCGGCCGGCTGATTCTGATATCGATGACCACTTGATTGGAGCCGACGAACCAAGTTGCTTGGAACAACAAGTTTCTAATTCAGTACCATCTTGTGAACTTGCCGAAACTTCAAATTCTGATAATTTGGCAAGTTTTTCCTTTCCCGAATTAGAACTCGAATGTGACCTAGATTCTCAAATCTATGATCAAGTTCAAATTCCTGAATCATTATTGACTCCTGTTTTGTTACCCGACTTAGGTAATATTTTAGAGTCAGTTTTGATTCCCACATCTATCATTCCTGAACTTGAATCACCACCATTGAGTCACATTCCATTGTGGGAAGATGATTGTGGACTTGAGTTTCAATTTTTTGACTTGGACCCACTTCTCGAACTTAGCCCGACTCCTGAGCCCTTACTTGATTTGAGCTTCTTCCCTGAGTCAGTATTCGTTCCCGTACTTCCCATGTCCAAGTCAATCATTCCATCTTTTCATACTCCATTTTGGGACAAGGAGGTTGAGACAATTAACTCTGAAATTTATTATGAAATTTGGAAATTTGATGGGGTGAAAATCTAAAAAATGATTACACATACATTTTAGTGGGTTATAGACGAAAAATTTCTGGTGGGTTTCACCAATTACTACATTATCTTGATTGGGTAGCAACGCTTGGCCCAATTAGACCACCACCAGAACCACCCCCTAAGGTAATTTTCTGCCTTCCCTTGTTCTTTTTCATGCATATATGCATTCATTTCATACATTGAGGACAATGCATGAGATAAGTGTGGGGGTGGGCTTTACTAACATACTAACATAGGTAGACACTAACAAAATTTGCTAATAAAAAAAAAAAAAAAAAAAAAAAAGCCTAAAGAGCCCAAAAAAAAAAAAAATTGTTATAAAAAGGAAGTATTTTGACTTATTTTTGAAAGAAATCTAAGTTAGTTTTAAGGATTAGGAAAATCATGATTAGGATTTCTAAAGACTTGGTCAAAATAAATAAATTGTTTAAATTTTAGGTATAGGAGAGAAATTGAATAAATAATTAGTCTTGATTTTTACCTTAATGAATATTGCATACCTAATGCATATCTAGGATTCTAAGACAAAGACCCTTGTGCCTCATATAAAAAAGAAAAAAGAAAAAAAATCACTAATTAAGCTGGATACATGTGCCTCAAGAAGCATAAGTATTCACGCCTAAAGGTGAATGCAAAAAAAAAAAATAAAAAAAAAAAATAATACCTTAGTTTTGTGGCCTAGTTCACTCGAATTTGAGTCCGCGGGGTGTTTTCTCACCTGGTGCCCTAAGACCGACCGGTTTGGGAGTCACCGACTTTTAAGTTCGCTACATGGGTGGATTAGAAAGTCCGAGGGAACTAAGGAAAAATTACTTATATGTACTAACACATCTAATAATCAATTAGTTAGGTATTAGGGCCTCAAGAAGCCTTGATACTTACACGAAAGAAAAGTAGATGAGTTATACATATCAAAAAAAAAAAAAAAAATTATATATATATGCTTATATAATAAAGAGGCATGAGAGTCCAAGTTAAGGAATTCCTAGTAAAAACATAAGGATGCATATGATTTTTGGTAACGAAAAAGACTATATTAGAAATTCAATTTTAATTCTTACCTAAAATGAAAAAAACAATTAACTTATAAAGACTAAGTTTGAAGAATGAATAAAAATGAAGATCCTAAAAACTTATAGACTACTTAGTCTCTTCAAATATAATTCAAATATTTTCCTTTTTATGGATTTTGTGGGTGCAATCCGCTGAAAACCCTCACGAGACAACACTCGTCCTCTAGGGTAACCTAGAGGTTTAACGGCTTGTTGCACATGCTAAGTGCAATCGTGATTCCTACGAAAGTGAGTTAGGTTAGATTAATTTTTTCTTTTTCTTTGTTTTTACTCGAGGACGAGCAAAAAGATAAGTGTGGGGGTGTGATTGGTAGTCAAAAGTGCATTTTTATCATCATATTTACCATCACATTTTCATATTTATTCATTTAATTCTGCACAATTATTAATAATTTGTAATTTATTTTGTGCAGGCCTCGAATTATCAATTTAATAATAAATAAAGCCCAATGAAGCCCAAAAGCCCATATTTGAAGCCCAAGAGTCAAAATGCAAATATCAAGTGTCAAAGTGCAAATATACAAGGGCTAGAGTTGCAATTATCAGAGATTAGGGAAGGGTAGACTTCTATCCAACCCTAAACACCTGCAGGATCAGATTAAAAGGCCAAGATAAAGAAGAAATTCGCGGAGAGAAGATTTGAAGAAATCTGGATTAAGGGTAACTTGATTACCAAGTTACCTCGAAAATCCAGATTTAAAAGGCCAGGATTACAATTCTAGAAGCAGGCGCCCCCATGGACGGACCAGGAGAGGCCACGCGCCAAAGCGCGTGGCCAGAAGCCACTAGATTGCCGCGGAACCGCGGCAAAAGCCGCGGATCCGCGGCAATTTGACCTTATCCGGATTCCAAATTTTGTGGCCAGATTCGTCCGGGACTCTGTGGCATTCTGCATCTATAAATAGCACCTGCATTGCAACATACAGAGCGTCCAGCGTCCAGCAAAGGGCCAAAGTTCAGATTTTTAGGGTTTCTTCTAGGTTTTCTTTTCTTTTTGTAATTTTTATGTAAGTGAGGGATATGGCTTTGTTGAGGGTGACACCGACAGATGATTCTCTTCTCTTCCATTGTAATCAATAAAAAGGTAATTTTTATTTTGTTCTTATGTCGTTGCTTTTCTTTGTTTTCTCTTTCTTTTCTACTGTGTTTCTTTTTGTTGATCTTTGACGAGCACGCGAGCGTTTACCGAACCACAAGTATACCGAAGATTAGTAGGTTCCAACGATATTCCATGGCGATGTTCTCCTCCTCGAGGCGTATCAACTCATGCTTGCCCAAGGCTTGATGACCTAATGCGACAACGGACTGAGTTCGATCCCAAGGTTTATACGTTCAATGCCTCCGAAATAAGGTAGAAAGTGTTAGGTTTCGCATATTTTCTCCAACCAAGGTTAGTTTTCTATTCTCTTCTTTTCTTTTCCTTTTTAGATCAAATCCACACCTCTCCAATATTCTTTCCCACAACTCATTGTAAATACCACTTTTCTTTGTAAATACCATCGTGACTAACAAATTAACTAAAAAAGATAAATTTTTAGAGAAACTTGCTTAACGCTTCTATCGCAGTCCCTCCCTGAGGATCACGACCCGCATAGCCCTGCTACCGCGGATTAGAACTGAGACTTGCACATCTATTCTTAAACTAACATATTATTTTTTGTGTGCAGGAAAATTCAGTCAACAGGCACCGCCGTCATCAGTGAAGGGCAGTGCATAACGTACCAGGTCATCAGGAACGTATATGGGAGCTCGATCCTGGGATTAGGAGTCTACCACTGGCCTGCCCTGGGAGTCTACAATGGCCTCCACTTGACATAGGCTTTTGATCAGCACCCATAATCCACTCTGAATCCAGCTACCATCGCTGGAAGGAGAGCGATAGATTTCCCCTAGGCAAGCAAGTCCGCCAGGTACACCACATCGGTAACGATTACTTCATGCGGCAGCGTTGGCACCACACAACGCTTCAGCCACAGCATGAGGAAGCCTGCCAATAGAGCTCAGTCAGAAATGAAAATTCAGGCTTGGTTATGAAAACTTTCAAAAATCGTATCAGGTTTGAAAGTGTCCTCGTTCGACTCGGTGGTGTAAGAGCTTGTAGAGGCATTAATCCTCTCGACAATTTTCTCGTCAGCGCAAGAAGCCAGACTAGTCACTGAACTATCCTTTTTATTTATGCCATTGAACAGATAGCTCGCCCAGGATATCTACTTGACACCCTTGTTCCTCCAGGAGGATATCTGCCCACAGATGTGGAAGTGGTACAACACTTCTCAGTATGTCTTGTACACCTGAGGGTCCTCTTTCCTCAAGAGGTGAAGCTCCTCAGAAGTAGGGACGTATTCCTCATAAGGGGCATCTCCCATGACTAGCCCCGAAACATCATATAGCTCATGAAGAGCAAGCCCCATCTCTCCGACTGGGTAAAAAATATGCCCGTCAGAGGATTATAATGTTTCAGGATGCCATAAAAATTATGAGAACTCTGCGGGAGGCCATACTACATGACCCTCACAGAATGATATAACCCCACCTGTTGCAGCAGAGCCCCGAGCTCGGCAAGAACAAATCCAACCATTCTACCCCACCATAACTTGTCGGTAGAATGGACCCATCCAAGCGGACGAAAGTCGACAGGAAAATCACCCCTAACTTTTAAGAACTGATTGATGAGGGTGGCGGCAAGCTGAGGGGTTTCTCCTTTCAGATACTCAGGTCTGACTAACCCGGAAAATAAACTGAATATATCATTCCATGGCCAACAGGGTATGCGTCTTTTGCACCTAATTTGCCGAGAGACACACCAGAGACAAGCCGGGAAAGATTCCACTCATCGTACGATGAACAGACATATGTTGAAGATACGACAAGGGATATATCCTCTCCATGTTGGGAAGAAAGAACCTCCTGTCCCCTATCTAACGGAGCCACTTATAATCTCCGTCATGCAAGATCCTATCATCCTCTTTAATGGCGTCACCAAATAAGAAAGCATGCTTCCTTAGCGGAGCCGGAATCCGACTGAACCAGCGCATCAGAGATAATCTCCCAAAAGGTCACCATACTGGCCATGGAGATCCTCTCCTTTCGCTCCTTTGCCTTACCAGTAGTCATAGGAATAATCTTCTAAAGCGCAAAGGTTAGATTACGGTCAGCGCCACCTAAGTGCCCAAAGTGGCACTTCTTGGACAAGGGGCTGAAAGAGTACTGCACTGCAAACTTAGTTAGAAATCTCAAAGAAAAGGGCTAAGTGTTTGAAATTCAAACGCGGGAGTGAATCCAGAAGCGAAAATAGAAAATCCGCGTCTAGACCCAAAAAATACGAGGCTTGCATGAAGCCCGCATTTCAAAGTCATAACTTTGAAATTTTTCTAAGTATTAGACTCAGACGCGAGACTCAATAAAACCCACATCTGGCCTTAAAACGCGAGGATCACATGAAGTCTGTGTCTGAACCTCCCACACTTAGAAAAATCCTAAGTATTGAGTTTAAAACGCAGGGCTCAATGAGGCCCATGTTCAAAAACAGATACGAATTCAGGTTGATGAAGCGAAGGCGTAAAGATCGTCAAACCCGCGTCTTGCCTACCAATTCAAGAGCCGCGTCTGAAAATCAAACACGGGTATGAGCCTGCGTTGGTGGTTCACATTCAAAAGAGACTTAAGAGTTAAGAGAACTCTTTAAACTTCTTTAATGGCGAAAAACCAGTTCAGATGCCATTATTACTGAAATGGGGGGCTCTGCATGGAAGAACCGCCCATTTGAATCTCTGGAGTGATAGCGCTTGAGGACGAGGAAGCAGATTTGGTCTTCGGTGCCATTTTGACCGTGAAATCGGTGTTGAAGACGATGAAAATGAAAAAAAAGCTTAAAGCTTTTCTTAACCCTCGATACAAAGCTCAGCGAAGAAGAAGAAGAGTCTAATGATAACTCTTGAAAGACTGTTGTCTTTTATAGGCACAGTGATCCATAGAGATACGCGGCACATGTCTCGAGGCCTAATCCTCACCCGACGCGTGGCATGCTTCTTAAATGGACGCGAATTTCGCGCGTCAAAGGAAAGATGTCCCCTCAACTCTGCCAGACACGTGGTAACGCGCCTAGAATGTGGGACTCGCGTTTAACAAAAACCGCATCCCTCTAAAGGTCGCGTCTTTTTAGCAAGACCAAAGCTGCGTCTAGTCAACAGAGTGAGAACTACGTCTTCACTTCAAAGATCGCATCCCTCCAGATGCCGCGTTTCTTCAGCAAATTAATAGTTGCGTCCCCACTCTGAGTGAGGACTGCGTCTCTAGAGCAACATGACCCCTGCATCTACAAGAGTCACATTCAGTCTTTACTTCTGCAATTAGTTCAACAGTACACTGGCACAAGCAGACGACTGTTTACCCTTGGTTCAACAGTACACCAACAACCAGCTCAGAGCACTGAGGAGGTCTGGACTGCGTATCTAGACACTCACCGTGATCATCTCTGGTGACTTCAAAGGGTTTTACAGTACACTCTCGAAGACACATTCCAGACAGGATCAAGCTCAGGGTATCTCAATTGATTGTCAGTCTAATCATGAGAAGTATTAACCCACCAAGGTCCAAAATATTTCAAAATCATCCATCGCAGTCAACCACAGAATATCAAAAACTTTGGAGAAAATTTTGTAGACTGTCCAAAAATTACTGAGGATAAGTCATCAGAAAGCGGAGTCCAAACTCCAGATGCGGGGCTAATATAGCCACTCATATAATGCCAAGGCGCAGAGCATGGAGCCCGCACCTCAAACATCAGTACAGTACCAAGACGCGAGGGTTGAAACCCACGTCCCAGCTGCTCGGTAATAGCCAAAGACGCGACTCGAAGCCCGCGTCCTTACATCAGTATAGTATCAAGACGCGAGAGCCTGAAGCCCGCGCCTGGTAGAGTTCGAAACTCGCGTCCAACAAGGTTCAAAGTCAATAACAAAACTCGAGGCTCTAAGCCCGCATCTCGGTTATAACCTGCCTTCATTACTGGGTCAATTACTGCCCACATAGTGAGGGAGTTAACCCTAATTATGGAGTATTTTTAGGGGACACTTTTACCCTTGAAACCTCTATAAATAACCCATTTGCTATGGAAGAGGGGTCGGGAAAATTTTGGTTAGAAGAACTTCGGTTGTAAATCTTAGAAAGACTAGAATCTTTAGCTAAAAAAGAGAAAGTTCAACTCTTCTAATAATTTGCTGCGTACAAGTTTGTTATTACCTACAGTCTCTTTGAGATTTTTGGTTAGGCAGAAGCTGTGTTACTTCGTCCACCGTCCAAAGAGAAGTTTTCTAAAAAGATCGTGACGTTCACCGGTCAAAGGAAAATAAAATCACTTTCTATCGCCACATCAAGAACCCAGCACTAAACTAAGGGAAGAGTTGAGCTTGGATATCTTTCCTCTCTTGTAATCGGAGTATTGATCTGTTGTAATTCTTCATTGATTCAAGAAAATTTTACACGAATTTCTTCCACCAAACAATCTATAGTGGTCAGAATCCACTTTTCAGAATAGCGACACATGTCCAGCCGCTAGGAGTGCCTTAAGCAGGCAACAACTCAACATACTAGTTGGACCACATTCAACCCAGAGGAGAGAGCCCTGAGGGAGCCCCGGGTTCACCCTGAACTTACATTCAACCCCAAGGAGAGAGTCTCGGGTCCTACCCTGAGTTCAGATTCGACTCCGAGGAGAAGGCCTCGGGCCTCTTCCATTACTCGACATCCACAACTCCAGCCTCTTCTACCTCCATTGGACACAACTCAGCGATAAGATTCCCGAATCGCAGAGAGATTATGATGCCACGTATCCCCGCGTTCTAAATACTCTTCTATTTCAGTAGGGCAGTTTTGGATATTGGCAGATATCTCGGTATGCATATCCCAACATTTAAGCACAACAATCTGAGCAGTTATGGCGCGCAAATCGTGCAGATCCAAAGAATTTGCACCACCATTTACAACGCAACAAGATATTTATATCTCTAGAAATCCATGAAGAAAAGCAGATGGAAAAGATCATGGAAATTATAAACATAAAGATATACTACAAAGTTCACTGTAACCCAAGAAAAGATTGTGCATTCTCTCTCTCCTCCATGGTTTTTACCAATTTGAATTTCCATGTAAAATCATTTTCTCTGCCTGTTTACTGCGTCATCAAAAATTAAGGTAATCGAAACCACTGGGGGAACGGTCCCTCCACCAATCGGTGATCAACTATACACCATCGAAGACTCAGGCTTCTCATCGTGATGAAAGCAGCACCAGCATCCAGTCCTCACAGTAGTGAGACGACCAACCCCTCGGATGCTCCATAAGATGAGAGAGCAGATGAAGGAGAAACAAGCACAATCAGACCACGAGCAGGAATATATGGTTCTTGATCACGAGAACATTCTCCAGGAGTAAGAAAAGTTAAGACAATTCAATCAACAGTTCATGGCCTAAGTCACAACCCTTCAGAACAACCCAGTGTAATCAATGGGTGACCCAAGAACAACAGGTCTCCCAACCTCCGTGCCAGTGACGAATAGATCCAGAAGTTGGATCGGAGAGGCCAGACTGCTAATTACCCTACTCCAACTGTCAAAATCCACGAGTCTTCCTTATCCAAAGAGATTCAATAGTTGGAGTTCCCAAAAAAAAATTCTTCACTCTGATATTCAACTACTACTCTGAAGTAAATGATCCGGTACAGTATATCCGCCACTTTCAGGATAAGATGGTGATCTATGCCTGCAACAATCAAATCATGTGCTTACCTTTCCAAACCAGCCTGAAAAGTGTGGCCTTAGACTGGTTCTACTCACAGCCACCATGCTCCCTCCACAACTTCGCTGAGGGACCTAGGTATTTCCACCTAGTACGTCTCCTGCCAAGAAGAATAGTCACCACCTTCTCTCTGTCAGAATGAGACAATAAGACAATCTTAAGTCATTCATTAACTTCTTCCAGAATCAGTTCACCAAAATCCAACTATGGAGAGGAAGTTACCGCTCTCGCAGCATATCAGTATATAGGTATCCCCCCTATACAAACACCTTCTGAAGCACACGTACAAAGATGAGCAAAGTCCTTACCCGAGCTTAGCCTTACACCAATTTGAACAGGCGATTAAAGCTTCCTCCAGCCACTTTGTGAAATCGGGCGATGGTGGAGGGAAGTCGAAGTCTCCATACGCTCCCGACTATGCTCAAGCCAGAAGACCCGGGGAAGCTCCTTACAAGGAGCTAGTCCCAATTCTCTCCACCATCTCGCTCAAGGGGACAGATCGACGAATGCTTCACTCCATTGAAGCTCACGGTCAACGAAATCTTCAGCACAATCAAAGATCAACCATGGATCAGACGTCTAAAAACCACTCCAACATAATCCTATGCTTCTCGAATCAAAAGAATACTGCTCCTACCATGAGGCAAGAAGCATCAAAATACCATCACTACTCGGCCTACTGAATGTACCTGGAGAAACTCATAGAAAAAGGCTTCTTCAAGGAGTATATCCTCACTCCTAAAGCCTCCTGAAGTCGCATCTAGACATCCAAACACAACCTTCCTTCGCGGGAATAACATATGATACCCAATACAGCAGATCACTGATTCTTGAATCCTGAACACACAGATGTACCTTCTTCTAATTTCAATATCATGTCTATTTCTGAATAAATATTATTTTATTCTCCTAATCTTAACAATACATCCCTCTATTACAGTACTCCTATCCATCACGAAACATGCACCACTCGCCCTGCAGGTAGAGACTCCCCACTCGGAGGCATCGGCAAGATTGCTCCACAACAGAACATCCATCCACTTGCCCCGAAGGTGGAAACTCCCCACTCGGAGGCGACCAAGGAAACCCCCCATTGATGGGATACCCTCACTTAGAGGCGGTTCTGACATCCATCCGTCCATACGCCCTATAGATAGGATATCCCCCACTCAGAAGCAGCAAAGAGATTCTCCGCTGCTGGTTTTTCTCACTCGGAGAAGTGTTGTACGACCTATTAATGGGATTTTTCTCACTAAGAGACGTTAACGTAAACATGTCTACGGGCTTTTCTCGATCGTCCTACCGGAGTCGAAATCCTTTACTGTGGAATTTTCCCCACTCGGAGTCCCCACTCTGTTGCAGGAATTTCTCCCTCTTAGAGCCCCCGATTGATGCTCCGCTGATGGGATTTTTTTCCACTCAGAATACAAACACTAGTCTGCGGGCTCCCCTCTATGAACCTACGAGCAGAGAATACATCCATCCATCTATATTCTACAGTAGGATTTCCCACTCAGGAGATAGATACGATGTGGGTTATCTGATAGCGCAACTCCGCAGATGGAAATCCCCTGCTCGGAAGCAGATGCGAACTCAACTTCGTCGTCAGGATTTCATCGCTCATAGGAATTACTTGCAGGTACCGTAGATGGGATTTCACCTACTCGGGAACTACACCATCCTCCATCCCATGGTACCAAAACACTTCCAAGACAAGACCCCCGGAGGGCTGATCAACAACTCAGAGTCAAAGCAAAATCTCCGAACATACATCCAATCCCAAACAAAAGTAATGACAAAATAATCAGGCAAGATCCAAACAATCCTTCCATTTCAAAAATTTTCTATTTTTATTACAAATTTTCTGATTACATCCATCCAAATACAAACTTGGTTATGTCTAATAAGAGTAATACAAGATCTATCACATGTTTATATTTTCCTTTCGAAAGGAAACAGATACTGCCATAACATCCACAATAGCGTCCAAGAGATAACTCCCGAACAAACAATGCACCACTTACAGGAGGGCCATGATGCTGAGAACTCCTAAGAAGACATCCAGAATCAAAGATCACGTCTCTGGCCGCAGACTGAAGCCTGCAAGACAATGATGATATCAATGCCAAACCACTTAACTCTGAAGATGAAATCGGAGCTGAGGCAGACGCGGCGATTCTTTAACAGAGATCCCAAGGAATACCCCCACACCCTTCTCCAGTTGTTTACTGCCAGGAAAGAGTTTCAAGGGCAAAGCAACAGTATTCAACAAGAGTGCAGAAGGTCAAATAGATATCTCAATGACAGGATCAGAATCATCATCAAACACGTTCTGCCCAGCTTCCACTCCTGCCTCATACACACTATCCGGGAAAAGAAACTCCAAGCTTCAACTCAAGACCGAATTCATCTGATTGGAGATCAGACACCAGGCTGAAGCGAGAATCCTGCCTATCCTTTCTGACTACCAGGCCTCCTCATAAAAACTGATGTTTCTCGATGATCCTAATGCAAAAACTGATGTTTCCCGACAACTAGACTCCTGATCATCAGGAACGCAAACAACCGCCTTCTCTCTATTTTTTTTTCTTTTCACCACGGACGAAGAAGAAAGAAAACATCTGATTGGGAAAAACTGAGAGAGTGAAAATATGTAATCTGAAGTTGAAAGTATTTCTCCGACTTTTCACAATTTAACTGTGGTAGTAGTGGCTACGATGTCGTGATCCACAAGGAGAGATGCGATACAAGCTTTTTGGTTATTTTTTTATCACTAAATTGGTTAAGTTATTCTTTTTTTGTTTTGAAAAGATAAAAAAATGATGTTAAGTTAGAAAAGGAAGTAGGAAGAAGAAAAAAGGATAAATTTGTACTTGGTTTTTTAAAATAGAATTAGACAGAAAGAAATTCATGGATAAAATCTACTAAATGTCCAATCAAATTCCTTACCTCTTCAGACGATTGTCTAATCTTAGCTCTTTAGCGACGGTTCACTTTGAAATGATGGCAATCAGCGTATAACCCATAAGAAGAGATTCGATTCTCATCCACATTATATCATAAAGCTCAAAGAGCAAGCAATAATTAATACAGAATAAGAAGAAAACTATCATTATGAACTATCAGTGGCACTCACAATGGTAAGACTATTCTGAAACTATAAGATTCATATGGATTTAGAAATCAGAAGAGAAGGAGATAATCTAGAAGGTTAATAAACTTAAAACTATGAAGAAAAATATACAAAATAAGATAAAAGCAATTTTCGATTTAAATAGAGAACAATAAGAGAAAGGAGAAAATTACATCAATTGTCACCCTTAATTCACTCTCTCTCTCTCTCTCTCTCTCTAAAACTTAAGATTCTCTCTTTAATCTAAATTACAAGAAAAATAAAAGAAAAAAAAACCTAAAACTAAACTAATGTAAAACTCTAGTTTTGATCTCTGCGTCAATATTTCTGAGATATCTTTTGCCTCTGTCTCCAATAGTGTTTATAGGAGAATGCCCAGAGATTTGATGAATTGAAGTCAGACACCAATTAAACGCGACGCAAACAGTCTAGGACTACCGCATCTCCACGGCATTAGGAGAAGGCGTCGCTTTTGTTAGGCAGGTGATATTGCGTTTCCTTCTACGACTTTGCTCATCCAGTCATCCAAATATATATTTATAAATTTTGATTGGAAAGTTGTTATTCTGAAAATATTTGTTTCTTCTCTTGAATTGAAAAATATTTGATTTTGACTCCAAATTAATTAGGATCCTTGCTTTTTTTGGGCTATTCTTCTCCTTAATCACTAGGTAAGTATCCTGCACACTAATAAACAAAGAGGAAGTTAAATAGCAGAGTTTTATTTAAAATAAATGTGAGAATATAGTGAAAATATGCAAAATTGATGAGTAATCACATCCCCACAACCTATATTTTTGCTCACCCTCGAGCAAAACAAATGAAAAGAAAAACTAAACTAACTTTACTCACTTTCATAGAAATCATGGTTGCACTTAGCATGTGCAATAAGCTATTAAATCTCTAGATTACCTTAAAAGACGAGTTTTATCTCGTGAGGTTTTCAGTAAATTGCACCCATAAAATTTATAAAAGAAAGAAAAACAAAGTGTTAGTATTTTTGAATATGCCTTTGAAAGAGAGAGAATATTTGAAAATTTCTTGCAAAAAATCAAGTAATTTATAAGTTTTAGGAACACCAAACTATTCATTCCTATACTTCGTCTCTAAGCAAAAGTTTGATATCAATCAAGGTGAGAATTTGAACTGAATTTCTCATTTAGTTTATTATTTTACCTTAAATCATATGCCCTTTGTAACCTGATTTTAACTCGGGATTCTTTAATCCTATTCTTATGCCTTATTTTTCATTTTATGACGGTAATATCCCTTAGTTCTATTAGGCTTTCTAATTCGCCCATGTAATAAGTCTTAAGTCGGTGACTCCCAAACCAGACGATTTTAAGGCATGTAGTGAGAAACACCACTAAGAGTTTTAAGACTCAAGAAAACAAGGCCATAAAAACTAAGGGTTTTATCTGTGACATGAACTACTTTTAGGTGTGAATACTATGTTTTATGAGGCACAACTACCCAGCTTAATCAGATAATTTTTGATATATAATTTCTTTTCTCTTCTTTTTTTTATTAAGGAACAAGAGTCATTATTTTGAATCTTAAATGGTAAGTGTATGTAAAAAGTACATATTTCATCAAGGTAAAAAACAAGACCAAATTACATTTCTAATTTTCTTTCTAACTCTAGAAATCAAACAAATAATCTTATTTTGACCAAGTATTAATAAATCATAATTATGTTTTCCCTATTCCTCAAGATAACTTAATTTTTTACAAAATAGGTTAAAATATTGTTTCCTTTTTCAAAAAATTTTAAAGAAAAAGAAAATATATATTTTTATAAACCTATATTATGTTAGTGAAACCCTCCCCCACATTATTCTCATGCATCATCCTCAATGTATGAATGAATGTATATATGCATGAAAAAAAGAAAGGGAAGAAGAAATATTATCTTAAGGAGGTAGTTCCGATGGTATCTGATTGGTTCAAGCGTTGCTACCCAATCTAATGAATGTGGTGTTCGAAAGAATTCACCATTGACCTCTAACCCATTAATATTTTTATTACCCCCAAATTGAATAGGATCATGCAATATCCTAACATGAAAATTATCCTAGTTATATGACCAATCTTGGTAAACCATCTCAGAGTTAGAATGTTCAACATCTTGATCCACCAATGAAACG
This sequence comes from Agave tequilana, assembly GCA_038442645.1. Classification (NCBI taxonomy): domain Eukaryota; kingdom Viridiplantae; phylum Streptophyta; class Magnoliopsida; order Asparagales; family Asparagaceae; genus Agave; species Agave tequilana. The sequence goes on from JAVJIF010024279.1 coordinate 82,090, forward strand.
TGAGTTGTGTGAAACAGTTGATTTGGACTCAAAAGTGAAAGATTCGAGAACCGATACAGACTCAGAGTGATTTAAACCAAATTAGGTTCTAGAATCGGATATGGATATCGGAGTCAACATAGATTCAAAATTTGAAACTAAATCACAAAATTGGGATAGGGGTCCCATTCATATTCAAGTTTAATTTCATTGAAGTAAAAACTTGCCAATTTGTCAAGGGTTTGGGATTGGTCAAGTTAAAAATGTTGCGGTGAAATTGAATCTTGATTTTCAAAAAAAACATGACTCTTGGGCCAGATTGATAGGGTTAGAGATATCAGAACTGGTGAGATATTGATAAGGGATAGTTTTCTATTCCTATAAGTATTGATCATTGAGTCATTTTTGCTTCTAACCTATCGATAGACTGGGTAAATCATTTTGTGACTGAATCATGTATTTATACTATTTCTAAGTTAGTTGGTTCTTCTTGTTGTGTGAGACTGGGAAAAGGAGTTTGAATCTTGAATTTGGAAATTTTGTGAGAGTAGTGAGTTCAAAATATTTGAAATTGTCATTCGGTCTCAAGGCTTTATATACTCTTTCTAACTCAGTTTTTTCTGCAAGTAGTTGTTCAGGAAAAAGAGTATATGAAGCTAAATGTTGAAAATGTGGTTAGCAATATGACTCAGGGATATTGTATCCTCATTGACTCGATGAAGGGCTGAGATGGTTATTCCAATTTTGTTCATAATACTGAGAATGGGGAATATGTTGAGTCGGATAAAACTAATCGATATATTTGGTTGATTCAAATTTAGAAATGCCGGGTTAGTGATATCCGAGTCAAAAAATGTCGAGGTGAAATATGGATATAATTAAAGTTAGAGATAGGGTTATTATCCATTTCACACAAAAAACAAAAATAAAAAGGAAATAAATAAATAAAAACCAACTAAGCAATTTTAAAGTAAACTTAGACCTAAACGATTCATAACTGATTGACTGTCCACTGGAGGTATATTGCAGTAATCTGTCCACAAGTTAATCGGCCAGGTAGGGTCAACACGCAGTGGGGAGGTATGCAAAGCAACAAGCCTTAATACGTCAAACCACTGGTTTTTGAGAATTTTGCCTCTTATTCTCAACTTTGATACCGATTTGACTAGAGTCAAACTCTAATAACTTCCTTCTTAGGTTAATCCCCTAGTGAGCCTGAGATATCCCTAGAGCCAAGTCTATTCAAATTTAAATTACGCTAGGTTGTGAGTACAGTGGAGAGGTTTGTGGCTAAAGGAGGGTAATAACTCCCTATCTTATTTTGTTTATTGGATTTGACTTAAATTCTTTATAGTGCGACGTGTGCAAGTAAATAGACAAGTAACACTCAAAACAATTATAAATCACTCAAGAACATTTCCTAATCTAGATGCAATGCAGACATACTTTTCTCCAGCACTCTCAACAGTAATTAAAAAAGAATTGGATAAATGTCTAGGATGCAATGTCTACCGTATTTTAAGCAATTACAAGCACGAGTTACTGTTGAATTTAGAAAAATGTGTACATTAGTTTAATTTATTCAATCAGCATTCACAAACTCATTGGGATGCAGATCGATGGGCTACATATTCATTATTGTCCTACATTTTCTCGATCTAGTTGGTGTCATCTTCAAGATCTTGAGCTATAACTCGCATGCTATCTTCCTGTAATAGATCATCACTCTTCAGACTCATCATCGTCACTATTTCATGCACTTCATCATTACACCACCCTTCATCCTTGCATTGCATGGTTAGATGCATCCAAGCTGTTCCAACATTTAAGGAAGTACTCGTGACGTTGTGACAGTTCTAATTCTACACAAATTTGTGGACAAACTAGTTAGGATATGATTGCAGATAAGTTATATTAGTTAGGTACACTTTTACCGATTTGCACTTGAATGCTTCGTTGGTGTTAAATTTATCTTAAGTGGAGTGAGATTTATTGAGTCAATTGCGGCGACGCTTGAATGGAAGAGACATGCATTGTGTATGGATATACATATGGTGTTAACATATTATGATACATATCCTCTCCTTGCGTCGAATTGATAGGATACTGTTCAATAGTAATGTCATCTACAACTTAGTAAAATAAGAAATGTAAACACACAATAAAATCAATGGTTACTACTATTATGCACTGAGGACACAAAGTCTATTGATTCATTGTCCAAATCGAGCATACGTGTGAATTCTTCATGCATCAGTGGCTCACACTATCTTTCTCCACATATATCTCTATCGAATTCACACCTAAGTGTAATTTAAGCATTGTTCATATGTCTTCATCATCTGATATTGATACGGTTGTAAAATACCCTTGTGCTATTGGCCAGTTGCATGTCAAGCTAATCTGATACTCTTTTGGATTAATTTTGATGATTCTATGGATTTTCTCCATCAATTCACGCCTTGTGATTGATTTTCTAACCATCACAGATTTTTCTATTAACATATTTTAGGTATTATCCATATCTACTATTACTGTATCGTTAAACCAACAAACGAGAGGTACATTGACACTAGACATTGTACCTCATTTAGTGGACATGACAAAAAATATCATAGTGTTCTATAATTTTCAAAAATTAAAATAAATCATGAAACAAAATATTCTATAATTTTTATAAATACTCACAAAATTAAATAAATTATGTGTATGAATAACGCTGGCCCAAGGCACGAACTAGACGGCGGCATGGACACGGCTGGAGACTGTCCAGAGCGGAGGCACGGTCAAGCGACGCTTGGGGGAGAAAGAGAGGCATTATCAAGAGCAGGGTCGGGGCTTAGGGCGGCACGGCGGACGGTGACACAACAGGGGCTGGTCGACGGCATGGTATGACCCAGTAGGCAGGGCGTCGGCAGGGAGGACGGGAGAGAGGGAGCTAGGGCTAGATCAGGGGAGAGATGGGTTGAGGGGTTGGAAGCCTTTTATAAGACGTGGGACCCAACGGTCTACGTCTATAAAACCAAGGGGAGACTTGGGCAAATTTCCCAAGTCTCGTTTGCCCAAGTCTCGTGCTGACCCAGACGAACTACATTTTAATTACAAAAATTAATTTTGTTTGTTCGGGTTGTCAACCCCTAACAAACGAGATATTACAAAAAAAAGTTTCATTCGTCCGAAACTTGGAAACCCGGACGGGAATAAAATTGAAAAAAAATATATTATTGGTTCATCCGAGCTTGGCAATCTCGGACGAGAAAATACAGAACAAATAAAATTGGATCCGTTCGAGGTTGGCAACCTTGGACGAACCAAAAAAACGTTTGGCGTCGCTCTGGACGCCACGCCGACAGGACGAAACGCCTCGCCGCCGATGTAGCGTGTGCAGAGATCGATTTTTGAAATACTTTGGGGGATAGTCAAATTTTGAAATTATTATTTTTTGGAGGGTGTTTTCAAAAAAAATCCATAAATAAAGGGGGGCACGGCGGGGGGCGGTTTCAAACAAATAGCATTTCCGTACGTACATTCATGGAAAAGGAAATAAAAA
>JAVJIF010024280.1:0-52087 GCA_038442645.1 Agave tequilana
CAACCAAACTGCTGTTCAAAATAGAGAGCAGAATCAGATTCAGATTTGAATTCAGATTGGACATATTTCAGTAATTTGATCATAACTTTCGCTGAAGTCCAAATCTAAAGATCAGAGAAAGATGATGAAAGAGCTACTATTCTTATGTTGACAACTTTTTCAGTTCAATCGTTTGATGGCCAGCTTTTAGTAATTAACCCTAGAGACTGAAGGAGTCCAATTCAGATAAATTCCTACATTGAGTTGAAGTTAGATTAGAAGTCTATTATATTTCTTATTATAATTAGCTCTAAGATCTATATAAAGGGCTGCAATATCTGTAATTGAATAATTAATCATAAAAAATAACCTTTGTAATTTAGATTTTAATTTCTCTCTATAAATACTCTTTCTTTTATTAAATTCTAGCTTTGGAGAAGGAATTCTAGTGTGTTAGAAGAAGAAGATCAGAGGAGAAGCGATAACTAAGAATTAGACGTGATCCCTAAAATTGGTGTTATCCTTCCCCTTCTATTTTACTTAACTTTATGAAGATAGACATTGTGTTTATTGTTTGCTTTGCAATCTTTGTCCTGAACTAAATCTCTATAACTATCGAATTGACGTACACAATTATTGTGTAGATTTAATCTTATTACTTTGTGTTAGTTCTAATTACTATTTCGTTTTCATGTTAGGTTCTAGTTTAGTTAATTCTTTATTCCCGTTCTCATGTTATAATTGATGCGAACAATTTATAGATGACTACGTTTGAGACTGAGAGGAGAAAGTTAGTATGTTTCATAGAAATAAAAATCATAACTTGACACGTTGAGATCAAGAGAAGAAAAATAAGTTGTGCAATTGTGTGAAAATGATCCACTTAGCTTAATGCATCTCTTAACTTATAATCTACTAGATCGAGAGATAGTAAATTCTTGATTAAGGAGTATAATTAGTATTACTCGAGAGAGAATACTAGTTGAGATAGGGACAATTAATTATTAACATAAGCAGTAGATAGTTACTAACACAATCAACTTGTTAATTCAGATTATTTATTATTGAAATCAAGTGTGTGTTTTTTCCTATTCATAGCCAACATCTTTCTTATTTATTCACTTCTCTACTTCTTTCTTTCTTTCAAATAAAATTTAAGTCAATACACCTTTGGTACTTAATTTGATAACAATCCTCGTGAGTCGACACTCTACTCAATCACTATATTATTTGTGAACGACGGGTGCACTTGCCATTCGCATACATCAACCTACAGAGCCTCCGGCCATTTCGGATCCTATGACTAGAGTCTGAGATGATACAGTATCCCTATCGACACTAACAGAGAGGAGATTGATAGGGATATGGAGAAAGGACAGAGCTTGAAAAAGGTCCTCTTAGGGCTGGCTTGCAGAAGAAGAGAGAAATGTCAGAGTCAACTTCCCAGGCCACGCTCCAGAAAAGTAAATATTTCTCTTGCCTTATGCGTGTCACTTCTTTTCGTATTTTGATCTTGATTTCAGAAAGATCAGACATTGAATTATGGCACGATGAGGAGTGGCAAGGGCGAGAAGTCTTAGGGATCCCGCGATGAAGGAAGGGCACGTTTCTGATAAGGAGAATGCTCTTGAGACTTTGGGTCTGCCACGAACAGTTCTCGACTCCCCGCGTCCTTGAACCTTAGGGCAAAACCACGTCCAACTCACGTGTCCGGATGAGGGTTTAGTCTCGACTCTGCTTCAGCTGGAGTTATTATCCGACCTGGGTGATGGCCGTGGGAGAGCAGCAACAGGTCAGAGGCGAAACCACTGTAGCGCCTGTGGTGGCGGCTTCTCCATCTCCGGACATAGACCAAGCTCCTCAAGCCTCAACTCTGGTTCAGGATTGTTCCTGATGAGAGGACGTAGGGAGATTATCTTGGGCCAAGGAGAGCTTAGAAAAGGAAAACAAGTTTTAGCAAGAAGCTTTGAAGAAAAGAACTTAGAAAGCAAGGTTTAAAAAAGAGAGAAAAGTAGATTTTTCTTTGAGATGATAAAAATGCCATGGCTAACCTCCTACTAATGGATCCCACTAATCACTAACTTTCTTGATGATAGAGCCTCACAATGGATCCTGGCCTTCATCATTCTTGTGCTATAAGAACTTGTCATGTAGATAATGAATGAAAGTTTTTCCCTACCACCTTGCGTTACACGGCAAAAACTCGAAGGTCACCCCCATCAAAATCCATTTTAAGGCGAGAATGGGGGTGAACTATAAGTGCATGATCGGTATCGGAAAGAATGAACATGTATTTTCTAACTTACCAACAAAACAAGGTTAATACATTAATAGATCATCTAGAACACATAGTTAAGCATGAAATATTAGAATTAGCTTGTATGTTAGTGTGTTAGAGTTAGAACTCTTCATCGTTAGCCATCCATAGCTCTGACTTGCACAAGGCTTATTGTGAGGCTTATTAATTCATGGGGTTATCAATCAAATAGTTAGAGGTTAGTAAATTAGTAGTTAGTTAGCCATGCCAATGGAGAAGTTAGCTACTCATAAGCAAGAAAAAGCAAGAAAATAGTCATTCTACGCTTCTACATTATTTGATCGAGGGAAAAACCAGCACTTAAAAACATTTTTTTAGAAATCAGTGTAAAAATGTGTGTGCTTCAGCTTCCTCGATACTTCTGTTATAGCATGATGACTATACGGGTCGAATCATAGGGACGGGAGGCTGATAGAAGCATTAACAGTCCGTTCACGTTGGTTGTTAACAAATTCTTCTTTGTTAAAGAAAAGAAAAGAAAAAGTAAAGAAAACTAGAAGTGATAGTGGAGAAGGCAATGAAAACGGCGATGTAAAAAAAACAAATAGAGAAGTGGTTCTGGGATTGGTAAAATAAAACAAGAAAATAGAAATGAAGTGAAAAATAAAGTGTTTTAGAGAGTGGGTTTCAGAAAAACAAATAGAAAAGAAGATGAAACTCGTTGTGAAGAAGAACAATGGTGAACTAAAAAGATAGTGAAAACATCGATAAGAAAAGAATGAAATGGTTTCAAAAATATTTTGAAAACAAATTAAAAGAGAAGAAAGTTCATGACTATTAACTACTAAGTGCTCCACTAATCATGCTAGCCTCTTAGTGATAGTTGTCTCACATTGATCCTTGGCCATCACTAATCATTGGCTTCTTCGAGAGACAATACAAAACATGGCGTATGAAATGGTTCTTCAAATTCAAACTTGCATCAAGAGCAAGCTTACACAAATATTAGATCATCAAAACCATTGAAGCAAGCATGAAATAAGAGAGTTAGCTTGTTAGCAAGTTAGTAAGTTAGATGTTAGAACTATCATCATGAGCCATCAATGACTCTTGCAAGAGCTAGGCCTTATAGATGCTATTAGATTCATGTGGATTATCAAGTAAGAGATTAGATGATTAGTGGTTAGTAGTTAGATTGCCATAAAAGAAAGTTAGCTGATCATATTAGAGGTTAGAGAAGAAAACTATTGAAGAAGGAGGAAGCTTTCATAAATGTCACTATCTATTAACATCAATCTCAGTTTTTCTCTTTGAATCAACTCTGTCCTAATACATGAATCTAAAGCAAAATGAAAATACAAAAGAAAAGAGAAGAAGAACTACACTACACTATACTAAAGAGGAATAAATCCTAGCCTACAGCTCTCCATAACCCGTCTCTGCTCTGAAAATGCCGTATTTATCTGCAAAAGAAGACTCTGAAAACCGAGATGAAGCAACCCGTCAAAAATTAACGCGTAGGTCCACAAGATTGCCATGAAAATGCGGTAATTTTCCATGAAAACCTAGGTCCCTGGTTTCACTCCGTATCTTTGTCCAGCTACGAGGACCTTCTAGATGGTTTGGATTTGGGTACATTAGATCCGGTTTTCTTCAGATTTGGCCCAACTTCCTGATCTAATGTATCTTCTAGAAGCTCTCTAGTTTGGCATCCAAATAATGAGATTTAATTATCTAAAATTGAGTTTAATTAGGCTTTTATTCTGACTTTGCCCTTGAACTCTTGATTATCTGCAAAATAGACCAAAACATGATTTAGAAGTGATGTTTTACTCATAAACCAGTACGGAAACGCGACATGAAGATGCAGAATCGTAGACTAATCACATCCCACACTTATCTTTGCTCGTCCCGAGAAAAAAAAAAAAAGAAAAACTAAACTAAGAATATTATTACACCACTTTCGCAGGTGACCGGATTGCACTGAGCGTGTGTAACAAGCCGTTAAACTCTAGGTTTCTCTTGAAGGAGGAGTTATCTCCTGAGGGTTTTTAGCGGATTACACCCACAAAATTTATAAAGAAATAAAATAAAAGTTAGTATTTTGAAAATGTATTTTGAAAATGTATTTTGAAAATGAGAAAAGTTTTTAAAATATTTTGCAAAAAATTAAGCGATCTAAGATCATAAGTCTACCAAAAATTATTCTTCCTAAACTTAGTCTATATGCAAGATCTTATTTTCAATTAAGGTAAGAATTCAAATTTAAATAGAATAATTTGATCTTTCATAATACCTAGATAATATGCACTTCGTGACAGTGAAGATTTTTGGGATTTCAACTCTAACCATCAAACCATTTATTTATATATATATATATTTTTTTTTTCTTCCCTTAGTTTTCTTAGGCTTTCTAGTTACCCGGTTAGTGAGCCTTTGACTGATGACTCCCAGACTAGACAGTCTTAGGGCACCAGATGAGAAAATATCTCTCAGGTTTAAAGACTCGAGTAAATAAGGCCACAAAACTAAGGGGGATTTTTTGTTTCTTTTGACCACCATTTGGCGTGAATAAATCTGCTTCTTGAGACATAATTATCTAGATTTAATAAGTAATTTTTTTTATTCATATATACCATATATATATTTTCTTTTTTTGCTTTATGGTCGTTTAGGTCTTTGTTTTTGTCCCAAAAATGTGTAAATGTGAAGTGCATACTCTCTAAGGTAAAAAAAATTCAAGATAAAATTATCTTTCTAATTTCTCTACTTGACTTATAATTTTAACAAGTTTCATTATTTTGATTAGGTTTAAGATGTCATAATTAAAGTTTTCTTAGTTTCAAGATCATCTTAATTTTTTAAAAATAGATTTAAAACTTTGTCTCTTATTTCAAAAAGTTTTTAAAGAAAGGAAAAATCCTGTTACAAAAGGAAGATTTCTAAAAATATCCTAAATAAGTGAAAAAGAAACAAAATCTAAAACTATATGTTAGTAGACCATCCCCATACTTATCTCATACATTGTCCTCAATGCATCATGAAGTATGCATGCATGAAACAAATAGAGAGGAAAGAAAAATCACCTCAAGGTGATGTTTCCGTGTAGTGGTCTGATTGGCGCACGAAATGCGGCCCAATTCAAATTGCGTGGTGTTCACAGGACCCCCCACCGTGACCTCTCTAATATAACCCATTATTATGATGTGAACATGGATGATTTTATTAGGAATTTTATCCTATCTAATTTTTAAATTTTAAAAATAATTTCAGAGTCATTATTTTCAACACCTTTATCCCAAAATTGAGTGTGAAATGATAAAATGATTGATTTGGACTCAGGAAGGACCGGAGCTAATACCAAATCAGAAAATTGACTGAAATCAAATAAAAGTTCAAGAGCAAAATTTGTCAGAAAGTGGGTCCAAATTAAGAAGTTAAAACTCTAGTCCACATTCATTTCCTCACAGTGAAACGTGACTTTCCAAGAATGAGAGGTATGAGAATCAAAATTGGCTCTAAAATGTTGCTCAAATTGGGTAACAAAACAAGAGTCGATATTGATTCAGAAATTCGAACTAAATTAAAAATTGAGGATCTAAGTCCTATGCTGATTGAGTGAATTTCATAAAAATGAGAAACTTGTCATTTGTTAATGGGACTTTCAGAAGTTATGTATTGGTTAAGTTCTAGATGTGAATCGTAAAAGATGGGTAATTCAATTTCAGGATGTATGGGCACAGGATTCAAAGCTGACTTGGAAAACATTTGAAGTGAGATAAAGATACCGGAGTCAACATTGAATCAAGAAGTGGAATTGAATTATCAATTTGATGTTCAAAATCACATTCATGCTCAAGTTCAATTTCAAGAAAATGGATAACTTGCCAAAATGTCAATATGGTTCTCAAAATTTTGATATTGGTCAAGTTCAAATGGGTGTGCTAAAGTTGAATCTTAGTTTTTAAAACAACATGATTCTTGATCTAGATCGATAGAGTTAGAGATATCTTGTTTGGTCAAAGAATGATAAGAGTGAGTTTTCTCATCCTATGAATGTTGACCAATTGACTCAGACATGCTTCTAACCTATCGATTGACTAGGTAGAAGATTTTTGAAATTATTATGAAGTCTCATACAAGATTTCTATACTCTTTTTAGCTCAAATTTTTTTCAAATGGTTGTTCTAGAAAGGGAGTATAGGAATCTTGATTTTGAAAAATTGTGAAGATTATGAGTCCAACAAGTTTTGAGATTGCCGCTCGGACTTACACAAGAGTTCTATATTCATGTCCAAGACCGATGATTGATCATTTTGAAGAAGTGAAGCTCAGTATGAATCTTGAAAAAATTATGGAATTGGGGAGACCAATATGTCCTAAAATTTTCATTCAGCCTCCTGCATGGCTTCTATACTCTTTTCTAACTCTGATTTTCTTCTATGAGCTGTTGTAGAAAGGAATATATGAAGCATGATGTGAAAAAGTTTGTAAATATTGTGAGTTGAGCTTGTTTTGTTGGGACTCAAGCATGGCTTGTATGACTTCCATACTCTTTTTTAACTCGGGTTCTTTTCAATGAGTTATTCCAAAAAAGGAATATAGGAAGCAAAATTGGAGAATGACTATTATGAAAATTATAAAAATTGTGGACAAAGTGGTTGAAAATTATACTCGGGGGAGATGAATTACCGTCAACTCTTGAAGAGTTGAAATTATTTTAAAAATGTTGGTCATCCGATAAGCAGCATGGGTTATATTGAGTCGAATAAATCAAATCCAGATTATTTAGTTGGTTCATGTTGTTCAAAGGTGGATTGGAGTTATTCAAATCAAATGAAGTCGATGTGAAGTATGGATTCAATTAGGGTTGAAAAAATTATTGTTGAAATCCGTTTCACAAACAAACACAAACAAAAAAGAAAAAACAAAAACAAACAAACAAAAAGAATGAAAAAATCAAAATCAAGCCTTACTAAGGTTGACCTAGACTTAGATCACTCCTAACTGGGCGATTACTCGGGGGGTTGTTGTATGAACCTGACTACGAGCTAATCGGCCAGGTAGGGGCAAAATGTGGTGGGAGGTATCCGTGCATAAGCAATAGGCCTTAATTATGCCAAACCACCGGATCTTCAAGGCTTTACCTTTTAATCCCCAATATTAGACACCGATTTGGCAAGAGTATGGTTCTCATAATTTTCACCCTCGGTTAATCTCTTAATGAGTCCAAGATGTCCTTAGGGGCCAACGTCTATCAATTTTATTAAGGCTTGGGTTGTGTGAGTGGGAGGTGATTTTTAGGCTAAGAAAGGGTAATGACTTCCCCATCTTATCTTGTATCAGGTTATGCCCTTAAGTCCAATTTGTGCAAATGCGCAATATAGACAAGAATAACACACAAAGTAAGTAAATCACCCACATATATGTCCTATGCTATATGCAATGCTATATGTAACCTCAGTCCAAATCACAACAACAGAACAAAATGCAGTATATTGGAATTGAATTGACACATGCCTAATGCAAATGTCTAAACGGTTTTAAAGCATCCAAATACCATATTTTAGTTTTAGTTTATTATAGTGTTCAGGCAATCAAAACAAAAAAATAACAATATAAATCTACTAGCTATTATAATATGCACATCCCAGCAAAACAAGAGATAGATTGCCACAAATTTGCTGCGAAAACACTGCTAAAGTCGCGTTTGAGCGGCTTTTGTTTGAAAACTGGGTCCCTGCTTTCAAGAGCAAGGATCAACAATGCTAATGGGTATTCTGCAATATTCAGTTCCTATAAAATTGACCTGCACATCAAAACAGAAAAGAGAATGTTAACAAACATGTGAGTTCAAACCATCCCCATCCCCAGCAACAACACCATTTTTTGATCGAGGGAAAAAACTAGCACTTGAAAACGTATATTTTAGAAATCAGTGTAAAATTGTGTGTGTTTTGGCTTCCTCAATATTTCCGTTATAACATGATGGCTATATGGAATCCACAGAGATGGGAGGCGGCAGAAGCATTAACAGTCTGTTCATGTTGGTTGCTAATAAATTCTTCTTTGTTAAAGGAAGAGAAAAAAAAAAAGAAAAGAAAACTAAAAGTTATAGGTGGAGAAGGCGATGAAAATGATGATGTAAAAAACAAATAGAGGAGTGGTTGTGGGATTGGTAAAACAAAACAAGAAAATAAATTAAGTGAAAAATGAAGTGATTTAGAAAGTGAGTTTTAGGGAGAAAAAATAGAAAGAAGATGAAACTTATTGTGAAGAGATGAAAAAAATGGTGAACTAAGAAGATAGTGAAAACATCGATAAGAAAAGAATGAAATGGTTTTGAAAATATTTTTAAAATAAAGTAAAAAAGAGAAGATAGTCATGGCTACTACTACTAAGTGCTCCACTAATATGCTAATCTCTTAGTGATAGTTGCCTCATATGTGTAGGCTGTCCAAAAGTTACTGAAGGACAAGCTATTGAAAAGTAAAGGTTCAAGCTCTAGACGCGAGGGACTATCACCCGCGTCTCAGCATCAAGGCGCGTCGGCCTGACACCCGCGTCTCAGCATCAAGGCGCGTCGGTCTGACATCCGCGTCTCAGCATTAAGGCGCGTCGGCCTGACACCCGCGTCTCAGCATCAAGGCGCGTTGGCTTGACACCCGCGTCTCAGCATCAAGGCGCGTTGGCTCGACCCCCGCGTCTCAGCATCAAGGCGCGTTGGCTTGAAACCCGCGTCTCAGTTATAACCGCCTTGGTTAAGGGACCAATCACTGCCCACACGTAAGGGAAACCAGCTCCCATCGTGGCGTGTCTTTAGCAGGCACGTGGGTTAGTTACCGCCCATGTAGCGGGGAAGTTGGCCCTCATTGTGGAGCGTTTTCAGGGGGCACGTTCACCCCTAGGACCTCTATAAATAGCCCCGTCGCTATGAAGAAGAGGTCGGACTTTTGGCAATCAAAAAGAAGGAGAAGAGGACAACGGAGAGATCATCAACAAAGAGAGAACTCGACTCTTCAAGCTAGCTTGCTGCGTACAAGTTACTCTTCGCTTACCTTCTCTTTTAGAGTTTTGGTAGACGGAGCTGAGTTACTCTTTCTACCGGCCGAAGAGGAGATCCCTGAAGGACGGTCATCCGGTCAACGGAGACAAGATTCACTCTCCACCGCCACACGAAGAACCCAGCCTTAAACAAAAGGGGGATTCAAGATTCAATATCCTCCCTCCCTTGTAACCGGAAGGAACAGTTGTTGTTGTGATCCTTTTCATTCGATTCAAGGAAAACTTTTACTGCAATTCACTGTCTCTCCTCTTTCCCGGGTCATACAAGAGATAATGGCGACTCCGCTGGGGATTTCTTTCGTTACTGACGAACAGGTAGTGGCGCAAGATGACGTCCACCATGAGGGAAAGATGGTCGAATCGCTCGTTGTCGAGTTCGACCAGGCGAAGTACGAAGAGTTCCTCTCTTCTGGCTCCAAGAGCCCAAAGACCCGCGTCTGCCGCCGGGTCTCAACGGGGAATGGCCTCGAGTCCCGATCTGTGGCTTTCTCGAGCTCCCCTGCTGCCGACTGTGTCAAGCAAGAGACGCGCGTCAACGCCTCTCAGAAGGCCCGCATGGTCCCAGACACATCTGCCTTTGTGACCAACCACGTCGCACAGAACACCCGCGTCAGCGTCTCTCAGGAGGCCCGCGTGGTCAAAATCCCTGGTGGCCAGCATCAGGATGTCGTTGGTCTCTCTCTACCTCCTCGACGCAATCGAAACGCTGAGCGTCGACAGAGGAGACGTGCGCGTCAGCTGCAAGTTGAAACCGTCGGTTGTCCAACTGAGGCTGGACGCGACGAACAATCTCGCGCCTTGCCTGCGCCATGACCAGTACGTGAAATCCGCGTCTGGCGGCCCAAACGCGCAACTCCTCAAGTTGAGTCCTCTGAGGACCAACTTACTAAGCGCCAAGACGAAGCTTCTGCGTCTCGTCAAACGCAGGAAGCACGCACCCAGAGACGAGGGGCCTAGCAGCCCACCCTCTCTCAAGCGTCTCCGCTCCGACGCACCAAACAACAACGCGACACTCGCGTCTCATCTCAACAGCGACGCCAGACGCGCGTTCCACAGCCGCGACGCGAAAACCGCGTCCCTGAAGTCTGCGTCCAGACTGTGCAGCACATGGATGCCTCCCGTCTTCGACGTTGCGAGGTTGATCTTTTCATTCCCCCTCCCATGGATTTGAGGGATTATCTGACGAAGAAAAGAAATGCCAATCAGGCCACTTCGTCGTGTTGCTGCCAACGGCTCATCCATATGCTCACTGAGTGCCGTTGCGGGTCAGGCGTGCACCAGCAGTCTTTAGTCAGACAGCTGACCCTGATTCTTCCGTCAGCTAAAAGAAGACGCTCCCACAGAAGGAGAACCTTCTCTGACGTTGAGTACCCGGAGCTCACTGCAAATATGACAAGCAGGAGCAAGGGAAAACAACTTGCAGTCAGCTCAGACGACTCCGGGTCTGACTCTGAACCGGAAGGAGTGTATCGACACACTCGCACCCGGACTGGGGCCATTCCCCCAATTAATTATAATGCCTTAGCCCATGGCATTAATGATTCCCACTCCACTGTAGCGGATCAAGGGCTTCGAACTCTTCCGTCGAGAAGGAGACCTCCGCCTACATGACAGGCGCTCCTGAGGAGACGACTAAACGTTTGGAGCAGATCCAGAAGGCACAAATGGATATGATTCTTACTCAGCAGGAATCTATCAACTCCCTCAAGCAGGCGATTGCACAGCTGCTCGAAGACAGGAGGAGGTCCCCTCCTAAAAAGTCAAAGGGCAAAGCGAAAAAGGGAGAAAGCTCATCTTCCGAACCTTCTGAGGAGACGCGACGATCTACCTCCGGCTCGTCCAAGTCCTCGTCGCAAGTAAAAGGCGACCAAGACCAGGGAAAGGCTCATGTTAAAAGAATGAGTCAACTGGAGCGACGCCTCAAGGCCCTTGCTAATCGCAAAGACCTCCAAGAAGTAGGAGTGGTCCGGCCCTATCCGGCTGAGTGGGATTCAGTCCCGTACCCTCCTAAGTTCAAGGCTCCAACCCTCCAAGCATTTGACGGGAAGGGGTCCCCCAACCAGCACATCTACTACTTCAAATCCCAGACCGGGAATGTAGTGGATAATGACGCTATTTTGGCGCGCCTGTTCATTGGCACCCTGAAAGGGTTAGCCTTTGAATGGTTTATGAAGCTCCCAGAAGGTTCTATCAAGAACTGGGGCGATCTGGAGAAGCTGTTCTTAACACGCTTCTTCGAGGATGACTCGGAGGTCACAATGCCTACCCTTCTAGCTACCAAACAGCGGAGAGGGGAGTCTGTCAAATCTTTCGTGGAAAGATTTCGGAACATGGCACTCCGGTGTCCAAGCGGTATGACCCAGGCCACCCTGGTGGAAACATGCCGCCACAATCTCCAAACCTCACTCCTTGCCCAAATAGGAGTTGCTGAAAGCCGCACCTGGAAGCAATTAATCCAACAAGGTGAACAGGCTAAGGAGATTGTCGCCCACGTCCGAGCGGAGGAAGGTAAGCCTAGGCCGGAAAGATCGACAAGGCGTGCGCCGGACACATCCCTCCAAACAAAGCGGAAGGATAATTTGGCCACGGAGACCAAATCTCCCGCCAAACCTCAAACAGGCAAGGCGAGTGGCTCTTCAAGCCAGCCACGCGCCAACAAACAATATTCCTTCAAGGAGGAACATGTCGATTCGCTCTTTAAACTACTCAACAAGAGCAACCGACTGAAGCTCCCTGAAGCTCGACGCCCAGAGGAAGTCGGCAAGATCGACAATCCCAATTACTGCATGTACCACAGAATGTTAGGACATCCTACCAAAAGCTGCTACGTCTTCAAGGACGTCCTTCAAGCTCTGATTGACGCAGAGGTGTTAAAACTCCGACCAGAGCAGAAGAAGGTGACGGCTAATGTGACGTCAGTTCTCCAGTTCGGGAGACAACCTCCAACGCCTGCGGGGGTAGCTCCTATCCCAAGAGGAGAGCTGAGAGTGGTCAACACAAACCCTCACCAGCAGCAAGAGAAAGGCTTGGTACCCGTCCCTACACCTCAAGGGGAAATTATGTGGGTCCACCCTGACCTTGTCAATGAACAGCAATGGACTACTGTGACCAATAGGAAATCCAAAGGCAAGGTAAAAGCCTCATCCTGCAATGTGGTAGGTGCCTCCTCTCGAGAAGCGGAGACTGATATCCCTTCACTGACCGACTCAGAGGAGGAAACGATAGTCCTGGCCGCAGAGCCCAACCAACCGATGGCGGGAACCCGTTCAGGATAGGCGTACTTGAAACAGTACGACGAGACGGCGGTAGCCCCTCCACAACCAACTGCGGAGCCAGTCAGGCCCTCCACAAAGCCACCTGTGGAAAAGCAGAAGGGGACTCGATTTTCTCGAGCCCTTCAAAAGGGCATCGCGGAAGGATCTACGGCACCTTACCGCTTTGATGTCCTGGCTCAGTTGGCCAACATTCCGGCACGCATTACCTTGTATGAACTTCTTAGACTATCAAAGTCGATCAGGGAAGCTCTGCAAGAAGCTCTGGCAAATGCTGAGGTCTTCATGACCCCGGTGCCGAAGGAGGAAGATGTAGAGCATTGCCTCCACACCTCCCAGAATGCCCCCTGCATCACCTTCACGGCAGATGATATGCAGGTGAAAGGGAAGCATGATCGACCCCATTACTTCACAGGGTATATCAGATCGTCTGAGGTGAACCGCATCCAGGTAGATCCAGGGTCCGCGTTGAGCATCATGCCTCGCCGGGTCATGCAACATCTCGGCATTCCTACCCATCGTTTGAGCCCTACCCAGACGACTATCTATGGGTTCAATGCCAACCAGACCCGTCCGATGGGGAAGATCAAGCTCAAATGTCAGATTGGAAGCCTCAAGTCGGAGGTGACATGCTACATCATCGATGCCGACACTTCCTACAATCTGTTGCTGGGACGACCGTGGATTCACCGCAACTCCATCGTTCCCTCCACTCTCTACCAAGTCATGAAGTACATTGACGGGGGTGGAAATGTGCGAACGTTGATTGCCGAAAGGCATCCGTTCAAGGGGGTCGAGAATTATTTCACCGACTCTTTGCTGTACCAAGATCCGGTGGAAACGGATGAAGCCCCACAACCAGAAGAGCCAGACTCTGGTAATGAGGCTGACACTGAGCTTAAGAAAGAAGAGTGCCTGTGGGAGTTAGAACCACTTGTAACGGGCACTAATAAACCCGATGTCGATAATACCACCGATGATGCAGGCGGTTGGTATATTAATGAAGATTTAGATTTTGCGTATTTTTCTGCGTGTGCTTCTGATTCAATACCGTCAGACACTAGCACTGATATAGATGACGATCTCTGGTCGGCAATGGGTGCCTTGACATCATTGCATGTACCAGTGAAATCGTCCTTCGAGACATACCATGACAATGATAATGCGCAAGAATCTATATTCATGGTTCCAGCGAGACGGAAAGGCCAAAAACCAATTATCTTTGGGCGAATTTCGTCTGAACCAACGCCCCGCGACGAATCGGAAGGCGAGGAGGAATCACCTCAGTTCGATCATTATGAACCAAAAGCACTCAAAATGATGAAGTGCATGGGGTACGATCTAACCGACAGACCCGGGTTGAACTTCGGCAAAGGAAGGAGGACGTTGCTTCAATCCTTTGTGCCAAAAGGGAAGACCCCCGATTATTATCATCGGACACGCCGGGGGTTGGGCTATGTATCAACTACGGTTCCATCAGCCTCCGATTCTCAAGAATCGTCGAGCAACAATTATTCTTCAGACACATCATCCTGGGAGTCAGATGTCAGTGTCGGCAATATCTTCAAGGAACTTTCAGTGAACATGGTTTCGACAAGCCACCTCGAAGATGGAGATGAAGAAATGATCCAATCCGATACAGATCCTTGGATCAAACATTTAAATGCTCTTTGGGACACCCGCTTTGAACAGCGCGAGCCACCCACAGAAGACAAGGTCGTTCAAGTCAATCTAGGAGATGAGGCTAACCCTAAGCCCATCTTCATAAGTGACAGCCTGTCACCTTCGGAGAAGAAAAATCTAATATCTCTTGTATAAGAGTATATAGACGTCTTCGCCTGGAATTATGAGGACATGCCAGGACTTGATCCTCAAGTGGCTATGCACCGCCTCAGCATCAATCCGGACGTAAAGCCTGTCAAACAACAGCAGCGACGGTTTCGCCCAGAAATAATGGAGGCAATTCAATCAGAAGTCAGAAAACTTATTGATTCTGGCTTCATTAGGGAAGAACAACATCCCGACTGGGTAGCCAACATCGTCCCCGTCTCCAAGAAGAACGGGAAGATTCGGATCTGCATCGACTTCCGTGATCTAAATGAGGCTTGTCCCAAAGACGAATTCCCATTGCCAATCACAGATGTTATGATTGACAATACTTGCGG
This sequence comes from Agave tequilana, assembly GCA_038442645.1. NCBI lineage: Eukaryota > Viridiplantae > Streptophyta > Magnoliopsida > Asparagales > Asparagaceae > Agave > Agave tequilana. The sequence continues at coordinate 14,739 of JAVJIF010024280.1, forward strand.
ATTCGAGCGAATGTCCTTCATGGATGGATTCTCAGGATACAATCAAATCAAAATGTATCCTGATGACGAAAAGCATACTTCCTTCAGAACTCCTCTAGGGGTTTATTGCTATACCGTCATGCCCTTCGGACTGAAAAATGCAGGGGCAACATACCAAAGGGCCATGAACGCCATTTTCCATCAGCAAATGCGCAAAACGGTGGAATGTTATGTTGATGACATCGCGGTAAAAAGCCGCACTAAAGGTGATCATATAGCAGACCTGAAGGTGGTCTTCGACATCATGCGGGTTCATCAATTGAAGATGAATCCCACAAAGTCCTTCCTGGGGTGGCCAGTGGCAAATTCTTAAGATTTGTTGTAACATCCACTGGAATTCACTTGGACCCGGAAAAGGTTCGCGCTATCCAGGAGATGCAACCCCCGAGAAATCTCAAGGAACTCAAGGGATTGCAAGGACGATTGGCATACATCCGCAGGTTTATCTCAAACCTCTCCGGAAGATGCCAACCCTTCGCTAAGCTGATGAAGAAGGGTGTCTCATTCATTTGGGATGACGCTTGCCAACGAGCGTTCGAGGAAATCAAGCAATACCTCACCCAACCACCAGTCCTTGCAGCTCCAGTAGCCGGAAAGCCGTTTCTGGTGTACGTCCGAGCAATGGATCATTCTTTGGGAGCTCTACTAGCTCAGAATGACGATCAGGGACGTGAGCAAGCAATCTACTATCTGAGTAGAACAATGATCGGAGCCGAACATCGGTATAACCCGATCGAGAAGGAATGTTTGGCACTAGTGTTTGCTATTCAGAAAATGCGACACTATCTGGTAGGCCAAACTATAAACGTCATATCAAAAGTCACCCCCCTGAGGTTACTTATGACTAAACCTTCATCGCTAAATGGCCGACTGGCAAAATGGGCCATATTGCTCTCCCAATATGAGATGCGCTTTTTACCACAAAAGGCCATTAAGGGACAAGCAGTCGCGGATTTTCTAGCTGAGCACCCAGAGCCGAGGGCAGTCAAAGTCTACGAGGATCTCCCAGATGAAGTTGCTGAAGTCTGCCTGACTCAGACATCGTTCGAAAGTCAAGTATGGCAACTTTTCTTCGACGGTGCATCAAGAACAAGCCCGAGGGGACACTTAGTAGCAGGGGTGGGGGTAGTACTCGTATCCCCACAAAATTATGTGATTTCCCGAGCTGTCTCATTAACTGAGCCTTGTTCCAACAATGTGGCGGAGTACAACGCTCTTTTGATTAGGATGCAATTCGCCGACGAGATTGGCGTTAAAAATCTCGAGGTATACGGCGACTCCAAGCTCATCGTTAGCCAAGTTCGCGGGGAGTACGAAGTCAGACATGAAGACTTAGTACCCTATTACAACGCGACTATCCGCATGGCCGAGGGGTTTACAAGCTTCTACATCGACCATGTACCGCGCAGGCAAAATGCGCACGCAGATGCACTCGCATCCCTGGCTGCCTCCTTAGCTCTTCCAGCTGGAGCAATGGAGAAGATATTCATCTACAGCCACGACCTGTATTGCCCGAGGAATGCTCTCGAGGATTATCAGGAGTCAACGGGAGGTCGTCACCGCGAAGAAGCACTTGAAGCATCAACCGGTCCAGAGCTTAAAGACTGGCGATTCCCCTATATCGACTACGTCTTATACGACATCCTGCCTGAAGACACCAAAGAGGCGGCTGCCATTCGAAGGAAAGCCCCCAAATTCTATTATAATACGATTACGCGAACATTGTATCGTCGATCGCATGACGGGATCTTGCTCCGGTGCCTCTCACCAAAGGAGGCTCAAGAGGTATTGAAAGAAGCCCACGACGGTATGTGTGGAACCCATCAACCTGGCCCAAAACTGGCACATCGACTCCAAAGATTGGGTTACTACTGGCCCAAGATGATTGCCGATGCCGTCACTTATGCCAAGAGATGTCACGCCTACCAAGTGCACGGCGATTTCATCCATCAAGCACCAGGGTACCTCCACTCTACGGCCTCTACCTGGCCATTTAAAATGTGGGGCATGGACGTGGTTGGTCCTATCAGCCCACCATCATCAAAAGGACATCGGTTTATTTGGCAATAACCGATTATTTCTCCAAATGGGCCGAAGCCATCCCTTTGAAGGAGGTCAAATCGTCGAACGTGATCAAATTCGTGAAACACCATGTTATTTACCGTTTCGGCATACCTCGGCGAATTGTCCACGACAATGGGCCTCAGTTCATCAGCCAGGCTTTCCAGAGATTCTGTGCTAAGTTCAGAATTCAGAGTGTGTCCTCAACGGCATACTATCCTGCCGCTAATGGCCTCGCAGAAGCTTTCAACAAGACTATTAGCAAGCTTCTCAAGAAGTTCGTCTCGAAAAGTCAACGAGACTGGGACGACAAGTTGGGCGAATGCTTATGGGCTTACCGCACAACTGTGCGAACCCCAACTAAAGCTACGCCATTTTCTTTGGTCTATAGGTGCGAAGCCGTACTCCCACTAGAGATCCAAATTCCATCTCTACGCGTCGCCTTGACAGCGGAGATGACAACCGAGGAGAAGCATCGACAGCGACTCCAAGAACTGGAGGCCTTAGATGATAAGCGTCTGCAGGCCCAACAACAAATCGAGCTCTACCAAGCTCGAATTACCAGAGCCTTCAATAAGAAAGTTAAAGTGTGAACTTTCAAGAAAGGCGATCTTGTCTTAGCCGTCAGAAGACCCATGGTAATGACGCACAAGACAAAAGGAAAATTCCAACCCAAATAGGAAGGACCATTTGTAGTAGAGTCAGTCTACTCAAATGGGTCATATCGCCTCATAACCCCGAATGGCGATACACTTATGATGCCGATCAATGGCAGGTTCCTGAAGAAATACTATCCTTAGATGGTATTCTTCAGCTGATCAAGTTAAAAATACACCTCTGATCAAAACAAGAAGAGCTTCTTCATTAATATCCGACGCCCCCGACGGCTAAGGATAGAAGAAAATGTTGGCTTTTAAGTCCGACATAAGTCTTCGAAAACTCATCATGCTGAGGGGAATAGCATGGCTAGCCCAACTCAAACGGTAGTTGGTAAAGGCACCTCAAACCCGTTGACAGCTGAGGATTTGCTAAAAATCCTAAGGGACACGTTCCCATTTGATCCGACGCCTCCGACGGCTAAGGATAAAGGAAAATGTTGGCTTCTAAGCCAACACCAGTCTTCGACAACTCATCATGCTGAGGGGAATAGCATGGCTAGCCCAACTCAAACGGTAGTTGGTAAAGGCACCTCAAATCTGTTGATAGCTGAGGGTTTGCTAAAAATCCTAAAGTGGGCTTGGCTCCACTCTTTCCTCCAAAATCCCCTACCAATTCTCATCCACAGAATGGTAGGTCTACAAAATACAACCATTACTAAGTTAACACTATACCTCTGGTAATGAAAACTTTTCAATATTCCTTGTCGAGTACAAGTTTTGTTTGTCAACTCTACATGGAGTACCAAATTTTCAAATCCGCCAAGTTAATACTACACCTCTGGCACTTCAAAATTTTCACTTGTCAATTCTCATCAATAGAATGACAGGTCCTCAAATTACTCTTACCACGAGTCAATCTTTGTCAAGTTAATATCACACCTCTGACAAATTACTGTTAAAGTTTAACACCACACCTCTAAACAGTAATCAAGTTTCTGCCAGGTTTAATATTACACCTCTGACAGTCACTTTTCTTCAGACTTCCACACCGAAGCTGAAATGGATGATGCTAAGTTAACACCACACCTCTAGCATCCAAGTCATTGCTAAGTTCAACAATACACCTATGGCCATGACTTTCCCTCGGACTTCCTTATGCAAGCCGAGATGACCAATGCTAAGTTCAACATTACACCTCTAGCATTACCCTCACTGTCAAGTTAAACATTACACCTATGACAGTGACACTTTTTGAGTTAAGTTAATATCACACCTCTGACTCACATCCTTATCAAGTTAACATTACACTTCTGACAAGACCACTTCCAACCCGTTAAGTTAATATCACACCTCTGACGGTAACAAACTTTCCTAGATTCCCCACGAGTCTAGCTTCACTTGTTATTCTCTTCAACAGAATAACAAGTCCACTTAAAAAAAAAACATTGTTAGGTTAACACTACACCATCAATAGTGTTTTCATCAAATCCCCAGTTGAGCTTAATCAAGTTAATCCCAAACACTTGATAAAAGTTCACCCTCCCTGGGGGTACCAATTCTACTTGTCACTTTCTCTTATAAAGTGGCCCGCCATAAAAAATTTCACCCCTGTCAAGTTAATATTACACCTCTGAGAGTATCATGAGAGTTCCTGAAATAGGATCTTTTCTCCACAAAATTTGACTTGTTAAAATTTTCATTTTTGATAAGCCAAAGATTCTTTGCTTCTATGCGTCTGACCAAAAGAGACAAAAAAGAGTTCAAGACAATGGAAGAGGCAAAAAGAGAAGTGTCAATTTTATTTATTTCCAGGTACATGAAAGTGATACAAAAACGCTCTCTATACAATAAGATTGAGTGTTACAGTCAAAACGCTCTCTTACAATAAGATGGAGTGTTACAATTAAGGAGTACAAAGAAGTCCCTCTCCCTCTCAGAGGTTGCACTCACTCCTTAAAGCCGCGTCTGATTCTAAGTACGCGATGTTTTGTGGCTACAATAGAAGCTGGTTACACCACGATGCATGATGTAAACATCGAAAGAGCCCTAGCTGACTAAGTTAAGAGCAATGGTGTTCTTGAGGTCCGGTGGAAGCAGAAAGTCCGGCAACACTTCGTTTATGAACATCTCTTCCCCAGCAGGCCACCCAGCAGACATGAGGAGTCCTTGATGTTACTTCTGGGGTGGGAGAGGAAGAGGATCCTACCTGCCGCCGTGTCCACCTTAACCCTTCCATCACCACAACCGCCAGAAGTTAAGGAGGGTAACTCCCTTCCTTTCACACCCCAGATTTCTAAGTACTTGGACTCAAGTGCCAGATTCATCAAAATCGGCAGCTGATGGAACAGAACGCAAGGATCAAATCCGCGTTCTGCAAACCAAGTCCGCGTCTGAACCCTTCACAATTAGAAATATTCTAAGTAAAGAATCCGAAACGCAGGACCCAATGGCGCGAGGGTCCAAACCCGCGCCTCGGTTATCAACTCAAAGACTGCGTCTGAGACCGCATCTGAGAATCAAACACGAGTTATATCTTGTGTTAAAGATTCTTAGGGTTCTATGAGCTTCCGTTAATGGCAAAATCCACGCCCAACAGGCATTATACCTGGGAAAGCAGCATCCTGCGCAGAAGAAGCGCCCCTCCGGGCCTCGTCGACGGTCGCCCGTGAAGAAGATGCAGTTGGCTTGGTCTTGGGTGCCATTGTTAATCAAGAATCTGATGTGAGTATGAACAGGGGAAGAAGAACTCTGTTTCTTAAAAAACCCTAAAATAGAACGCTCGGAGAAGAAGAGGTATCTCTCCAACTGTGGCTATTTATAGGCACAAGGATTCGCAAAGATACGCGGCGTGTGACTCGATAAAAGTGTTGGCCCAAGGTTACAATCAACCCATGTTTAGTGTATTTTGATGATTACAAAACATATTAGTTATTGGTACTAATATAAATTGTTGTTTAAGTGTGTTTCAGGTTTATATATTAAAGAGATGAATTCTTCCCTAAAGGAAGGTGTATTGGACTCAAGACAAGTCAAATTGGGCTCAAATTGCAATATTGAAGATCAAGAGAAGATAGCTCAAGTTGAAGTCTTGAAGACCTTTGTAGTTTGTAAGTTTAGTTTTGTAAAGATAGAATATGTGAAATTTGGCTCTAGGATTTGCACACACATTTGTTTTATATGTTTCTATGTTTTCAAAATATTTATTTCTAGGTTTATGCCTTAGTTTATACATACATGTACCCAAAGCTTTACATCTTCAAAAACTTGCTTAAATACATGTATATAAACTATTTTCAGCATAAAACTTAGCTTCAGATTTTTAAAGATTTTATACAAAATTTTCTATCTTAAAATCTGCCCAGAAAAACAGTTTTCCAGGCATACCGGTCGACCGGCCCAGTCGACCGGCTGCTGTGTCCAGACATGCACAGGCTGTGCATGTCTGTCGGTCGACCGACCTACATATCGGTCGACCGGTAAAAAGATGTTTGCTCTCTGTATCTTTCCGGTCGACTGGGTCGGTCGACCGGTAGAAGGAAACTGTGTTTCCTTTCTTGAGATCGGTCGACTGGCAGTCGACCGGAGCCATAACGGCTCTTTTGCCAGCAGGGTCCCGGTCGACCGGCAGTCGACCGGTAGGCCTGCAACACCTCCAACGGCTCTTTCCTCTTTGGGCTGTTCTGAAAAACTGTTTTATTTTCTGTTTTAACAGACTTTTTAGAGGGTTGTTGGGGTGCTTTTGCAGGTGATATTAGCTGGAAAAATCAGAGTTTTTAACCTATTCTCTCCCTATAAATAGTGGGAAATAGGCCTTAGTTATTTACCAAGAAAAATACAAGTTTTCATTGTTTTCAAGAGAAAGAGAAAAATAGTTTAAAGCTTTCATTTCCATTCTTTCAAATTGGTTTTTCAGTTGTTGTTTGATCTCTAATATCACTCTACAACTGAAGCTTTTCTCACCACACTTCATAGAGCCAAAAATTTCTTATTCTTTCTATAGGTGAAGTTGTAAAAGTGTGAGAGTGTTTGTAAAAGAGAAAGAGTGTTGTGGTCTAGTTGAGATCACAAATTTGTAATCCTTTGTTCTTGTGGAGACAAGTTCCTAAGGGGAATTTCTTTGTAAGGTGAAGCTACGGGCTTGAGGTCTTTGGAGGCCTAACTTGTACGGGATCCTAAGGGGATAGTGGAAACCCTTCACGGAGGTGAAGGCGGGGACTAGAGCTACGGGCTCGAACCTCGAAACAAATCACTTTGTTTGCGATTGCTTTTGTGTCATCTTGTCTAATTCTCTCTTGCTTTACTTGCTTTCAATTTATTGCTTGAGAACTAACATTTTATTTGTGCAATCCTTACTTGTTTACTTTTCTTGCTATATTACTTGTGTACATTTCATCATCGCATTTCATACTTGGAATTGTTCGATCACACCTCAATACAACACGGTTGCATTGCGCACCTCTAACCCATTTAAGGGGAATTGGGAGGAAGGAGTTCAGAACCTCGCAAGGGGTATTCGGCTCTTAGTCGTGTTTTGAGAGATCGTTGCATCACTCACTTAAGAAAAATTTAAAAAGAGCATTAGATTAGCAATACACCTATTCACCCCCCCTCTAGGTGTATTTCAATTGGTATCAGAGCTTGGACTCTAGGATTTGGCTTGACAACCTTAGAGAGATCCTCATATTGCTAATCATTTCATTCATTTCCACATAGTAAACATGGCCGATGGTATTAAGACACCCCCTAAGTTTGATGGACTTAACTTTCCCATATGGAAGGTTAAGATGACCGTTTTCTTGCAATCTCTAGGTAGCCGAGTTGCAAAGGCCGTGACTAAACAATTTAGTGCCCCCGATGGTGATGAATCTACTTGGTCCGAAATTGAGACCAAGGAGTTTGATGCCAATGCTAGGGCTCATTATGCACTCCTACAAGCCCTCAATGATGATGACATAGCTAGAGTCATCCATTGCAAATCCGCCTATGAGATTTGGACCCATTTGCTAGTAACACATGAGGGGACATCACAAGTGAAGAGGGCCAAGATAGACCTTCTTCGGTCCCAATATGAAAATTTTAGCATGCAAGAGAATGAAACCATAGATGATATGGTTACTAAGTTTACAAAGATTACTAATGGTCTTGCTTCTCTAGGTGAAGAAATCAACAATGATCAAAGGGTGAGAAAGATCATCCAGGCTCTTCCTCCATCATGGGAAGTGAAAGCTACTACATTGAAGGAACTCAATGATAAAGATGAGATTGAGCTCATTGGACTCATTGGGAACTTGAAGACCCATGAAATGGAGAGAAAGGCAAGGGAGGACATGGCACCTACCAAAAAGAAGACCATTGCCTTCAAAAGTCATGCTACTTGCTCCGACGAAGATGATGAAGAAGAAGATGACGAGGAGCTCTCACTTCTAGTCAAAAACGTCCGGAGGATGTACAACAAGGCAAAGTTCCAAGGACGGAGGAGATGGCAAGGAGGCAAGGAAGAAAGGAAGATCATTTGCTTTAATTGCCAAAAGCCGGGACACATAGTAGCGGAGTGTCCGGACCAAGTGAAGTCATCTTCATCCAAGAAGCCATACAAGAAGAAGGCTATGAAAGCAACATGGGATGACGAAAGTGAATCCGAGGAGGAGATCGACACCGCCAATATGTGCTTCATGGCAAATGAGAGCACAAGCAAGGTAACCCCCTCAACTCTTCTTGATGATGATTTATCCATGGATGAGCTAGGAGAAGCATTTATAGAACTTTCTCAAAATTATGACTTCATGAAGAAAAAGTACTTGAAAATGAAAAAGGATAATGAATCTTTGAATATTCAAGTGTTAAATCTTTCTAAAGAAAATAATGACTTGCATTCTTCTTTAGCTTCCACTAAAAATGATTTTGAAAAATATAAGATTGCTTGTAAAGGAAAGACCCCATTTGTAGACTCTAATGAGATTGCCATGCTTAAGGAAAGATTAGACTCATTAGATGTTGTTTTGAAAAAGTGTAGTGAATTTGATAAGAAGAAGATGGAGAATATGTTTCCTAAGAAACAAGCTCCTAAGAAAAATATTCATCATGCTCATGCTCATGCTCATGTACATGCTACACAACCTATGCATCATGGTAAACCCCCAAAGCATGCTCACACTTCACACACACACCATGCATTCATGTATAGAAAAGTGTACTCATGTTCACATTGTGGACGGAAAGGACACTTAGCTAATTTTTGTTATGATAGACTAAGTGCATCACATCATAATGTTTGGGTTCGTAACACTAACTTTCAAGGACCCAAGAAAGTTTGGGTACCAAAGTCAACTATTGTTTTAAATGATGTAGGTACTTTCCAAAGCTCAAAGACGTAGAGGTTTATGGTATCTTGATAGCGGTTGCTCAAGACACATGACTTGGGACATCAACAACTTTGCAACCCTATCAAGATATCATGAAGGTGGCACCGTCACCTTCGGAGATGACGCCAAGGGTAAAATCATCGGTATTGGTAATGTAAAACTTGGCACCTCTCCTTTAATTGAAAATGTAGTTTTAGTTGATGGCCTCAAGCATAATCTCTTGAGTGTTAGTCAACTTTGTGATAAAGGTTTTGATGTAGTTTTTGACAATGTTGCTTGTAAAGTAATTGATAGAACTTCCAATGTTTGTGTATTTTCCGGTTTCGTGAAAGCAATGTTTATATGATTGATATGCTAAATATGTCTTGTAATATAACATGTTTAAAAGCCCTCGATGACGACTCTTGGTTGTGGCATAGGAGATTAGGCCACGTTTCATTTGACCATATTTCTAGGCTAACTCTAAGGAAATGGTGAAGGGTATTCCTTCATTGAACTTTGAAAAGGACCGAATTTGTGACGCATGTCAATTTGGGAAACAAACTAAGTCCTCATTCAAATCAATTAAGGATATCATGTCATCACGTCCATTGGAGCTAATCCACATGGATTTATTTGGCCCAACTCAAACCAAAAGTTTAAGTGGGAGTAGATTTGCTTATGTTTTAGTAGATGATTTTTCGCGTTTTACTTGGGTTTATTTTCTTGAACACAAAAGTCAAACCTTTTCACATTTTCAAGCCTTTAAGAAAAGAGTTGAAAAGGAAAATGACTCCTCAATAATTAAAATAAGAAGTGATAGAGGAGGTGAGTTCATTAACCTTCCCTTTACCACTTTTTGTGAGGAACATGGAATAAAACATGAACTTTCTTGTCCTAGAACTCCTCAACAAAATGGAGTAGTTGAGCGAAAAAATCGTACTTTACAAGAGATGGCTAGGACAATGTTAAATGAATATGGTCTACCACATTATTTGTGGGCCGAGGCCGTTCATACTTCATGTTACATTGCAAATCGTGTTTTCCTATGTAAAAATACTACTAAGACTTCTTATGAGATGTATTTTTCTAGAAAACCTAATGTTTCTTATTTCAAAGTGTTTGGTTGCAAATGTTTTGTTTTAAATACAAATATTAATTTGGGAAAATTTGATGCTAGATCATATGAGGCTATTTTTGTAGGTTACTCAAATACTAGTAAGGCTTATAGAGTCTTCAATAGGTCAACTTTGACTATTGAGGAATCTATTCATGTTAAATTTGAGGAATCTAACAAGTTTGTTAAGAATTGTGTAGAAATTGATGCTCTAGATGAAGGCTTGGAGAGAGTGACCTTGGAGGATGCTTCTACCATGGGAGACAAGCCAAAGGATGGTGATGGAAGTGAAGCCAAAGTGGAAGAGGCTCAAGGAAATGAACATCGAGCAAATGAAGAGGAGCCCTCTCAACCACTACCAAAGGATTGGAGATTCAATCCTCATCATCCCAAGGACCTCGTCATAGGTGAAGTATCAAAAGGGGTAACCACTCACTCTAAGATTCAAGATTTTTGTGGTAATTTTGCTTTTATTTCACACATAGAACCTAAAAATGTCCTCGAGGCCGAGGCCGATTCATATTGGTTGCTTGCAATGCAAGAGGAGCTCAATCAATTTGAGCGCAACCAAGTTTGGCACCTTGTTCCTAGGCCCCAAGATAGACCAACTATTGGCACTAAATGGATCTTTAAGAACAAGTTGGATGAATCGGGTAATGTAGTTAGAAACAAGGCTAGGTTAGTTGCCCAAGGTTACACTCAAATCGAGGGAATCGATTTTGAAGAAACCTTTGCACCCGTAGCACGGCTCGAAGCCATACGGATGACCTTAGCATATGCCTCATTTAAAGATTTTAAGTTATTTCAAATGGATGTAAAGAGTGCTTTTCTTAATGGTTATATTGATGAGGAGGTGTATGTTGAACAACCCCCCGGGTTTGTTGATCCTACACACCCTAATTATGTTTATAAATTAGATAAAGCACTATATGGTTTAAAACAAGCCCCTAGGGCTTGGTATGAAAGATTGTCTTCATTTTTGATTTCAAATGATTTTAAGAAAGGAAAAGTTGATAAAACATTATTTACCAAACATATAGATCTAGATATCCTCATAGTTCAAATTTATGTTGATGACATTATTTTTGGATCTACTAATGTTTCACTTTGCAAGAATTTTGAATCATGCATGAAAAAGGAATTTGAGATGTCTATGATGGGGGAGCTCAACTTCTTCCTTGGACTTCAAATCAAGCAACGTAGTGATGGGACATTCATCAACCAAGCCAAGTACACCAAAGAACTCATCAAGAGGTTCGGGCTTGAAGGATCCAAAGTAGCAAAGACTCCCATGGCAACCACTACGAAACTTGACAAGGACGAACAAGGTAAGGAAGTAGACATCAAATTATTTCGTAGCATGATTGGTAGTTTACTCTATCTTACGGCTAGTAGGCCGGATATAATGTTTTCCGTATGTTTATGTGCACGTTTTCAATCATGTCCTAAGGAATCACACTTAATAGCGGTAAAACGCATAATTAGGTATCTTAAGGGCACAATTGATTTAGGTTTGTGGTATCCGAAAACTAACCAATTTACTATGACTAGTTATTCGGATGCCGACTATGCCGGTTGTAGGGTAGATAGGAAGAGCACAAGTGGCACTTGCCAATTCTTGGGCAATTGTCTTGTGTCTTGGTCTTCCAAAAAGCAAAATAGTGTAGCCCTTTCAACCGCCGAGGCGGAGTATGTAGCAGCCGGAGCTTGTTGTGCACAAGTACTCTGGATGAAACATACTCTTCTCGATTTTGATTTACATTTTGATCATGTTAAGATTTATTGTGATAATACTAGTGCTATTCACATGACCAAAAATGCTAATCAACATAGTAAAACCAAACATATAGACATTAGATATCATTTTCTTAGAGATCACTTTGAAAAAGGTGACATAGATATTGATTTTGTTTCCACAGATTTTCAACTTGCAGATATTTTCACAAAACCTTTAGATTATGCAAGATTTTCATTTATTTGTGGTGAATTGAATGTATGTAAGATTGATACTTAAAATATCTTAGTTGTTTTGTTTTGGTTTCTAATATGTTTGTTTTGTTTTGTCTTAAAATTTTTTTCTTAACCCTTTTTGATGTATGACAAAAAGGGGGAGAAATATAAATATATATTAGTTTTGGGAGAAAATATATGTTGTTTGTTCTAAATATATGGTTTGTTTTAAATTTTGTTATTCCTTATGATAGTTTATTTTTTGGTGATGATATTTTTCAATGCTTTATGTATGTTTACATAGTGTTCATATTCATGTTAAATACATAGCATTGTTTAAGGGGGAGCTTTCCAAGCTCTTTCTTCTTTTATTTGTTTAATAACTCATATGTTTTGTCATCATCAAAAAGGGGGAGATTGTTAGCCCAAGGTTACAATCAACCCATGTTTAGTGTATTTTGATGATTACAAAACATATTAGTTATTGGTACTAATATAAATTGTTGTTTAAGTGTGTTTCAGGTTTATATATTAAAGAGATGAATTCTTCCCTAAAGGAAGGTGTATTGGACTCAAGACAAGTCAAATTGGGCTCAAATTGCAATATTGAAGATCAAGAGAAGATAGCTCAAGTTGAAGTCTTGAAGACCTTTGTAGTTTGTAAGTTTAGTTTTGTAAAGATAGAATATGTGAAATTTGGCTCTAGGATTTGCACACACATTTGTTTTATATGTTTCTATGTTTTCAAAATATTTATTTCTAGGTTTATGCCTTAGTTTATACATACATGTACCCAAAGCTTTACATCTTCAAAAACTTGCTTAAATACATGTATATAAACTATTTTCAGCATAAAACTTAGCTTCAGATTTTTAAAGATTTTATACAAAATTTTCTATCTTAAATCTGCCCAGAAAAACAGTTTTCCAGGCATACCGGTCGACCGGCCCAGTCGACCGGCTGCTGTGTCCAGACATGCACAGGCTGTGCATGTCTGTCGGTCGACCGACCTACATATCGGTCGACCGGTAAAAAGATGTTTGCTCTCTGTATCTTTCCGGTCGACTGGGTCGGTCGACCGGTAGAAGGAAACTGTGTTTCCTTTCTTGAGATCGGTCGACTGGCAGTCGACCGGAGCCATAACGGCTCTTTTGCCAGCAGGGTCCCGGTCGACCGGCAGTCGACCGGTAGGCCTGCAACACCTCCAACGGCTCTTTCCTCTTTGGGCTGTTCTGAAAAACTGTTTTATTTTCTGTTTTAACAGACTTTTTAGAGGGTTGTTGGGTGCTTTTGCAGGTGATATTAGCTGGAAAAATCAGAGTTTTTAACCTATTCTCTCCCTATAAATAGTGGGAAATAGGCCTTAGTTATTTACCAAGAAAAATACAAGTTTTCATTGTTTTCAAGAGAAAGAGAAAAATAGTTTAAAGCTTTCATTTCCATTCTTTCAAATTGGTTTTTCAGTTGTTGTTTGATCTCTAATATCACTCTACAACTGAAGCTTTTCTCACCACACTTCATAGAGCCAAAATTTCTTATTCTTTCTATAGGTGAAGTTGTAAAAGTGTGAGAGTGTTTGTAAAAGAGAAAGAGTGTTGTGGTCTAGTTGAGATCACAAATTTGTAATCCTTTGTTCTTGTGGAGACAAGTTCCTAAGGGGAATTTCTTTGTAAAGTGAAGCTACGGGCTTGAGGTCTTTGGAGGCCTAACTTGTACGGGATCCTAAGGGGATAGTGGAAACCCTTCACGGAGGTGAAGGCGGGGACTAGAGCTACGGGCTCGAACCTCGAAACAAATCACTTTGTTTGCGATTGCTTTTGTGTCATCTTGTCTAATTCTCTCTTGCTTTACTTGCTTTCAATTTATTGCTTGAGAACTAACATTTTATTTGTGCAATCCTTACTTGTTTACTTTTCTTGCTATATTACTTGTGTACATTTCATCATCGCATTTCATACTTGGAATTGTTCGATCACACCTCAATACAACACGGTTGCATTGCGCACCTCTAACCCATTTAAGGGGAATTGGGAGGAAGGAGTTCAGAACCTCGCAAGGGGTATTCGGCTCTTAGTCGTGTTTTGAGAGATCGTTGCATCACTCACTTAAGAAAAATTTAAAAGAGCATTAGATTAGCAATTACACCTATTCACCCCCCCTCTAGGTGTATTTCAAAAAGTTGCAGCAAATCATCGCATGACGCGTAGAGCAAATCTTCGCGAAGATCATGCGTCACGACTCCACAGCGAGTCGTCATTTGACACGTGGCGCGGGTCAGTTAATGAACCAGGAAATCCGCGCGCCAAAAGGTGAAATCCTGCCGGTTCCCCAGGCCAGCTGGCGGCGTAATCATGACACGGCACAGATTCGCACCCAAGGGACGCACCTCTTCGATGGACATGCCCCGTCAGCATCTCCATAAATGCATTCGGAAGGTCGCGTCTCTCTACGAAGTCCGCGTCCGACCCAGCGGGCCCAACATCGCGTCTGCCTCATAAAAGATCAGGCGCGTTCCATTGCCAAAGGACGCACCCTACAGAAATCGCGTCTTTAAAGCAGTACCATCTCGGCTTTGTTGAAAAGAACCTGCGTTCGGCCTCCGCCTCTGCAAAATCAGTTCAACAGTACACTGACGCAAGCAGACGACCAACCGCTCCTGGCTTAAAGCACACCCGTGACAGACTAAAAGCAATCGGGGAGGTTTAGACTGTGCATCTAGACACTCATCATGATCAACTCTGGTGGCTTCAAAGAGTTCAAACAGTACACTCACGAAGACCAACTTCAGATAAGATCGAACCCGGAGCATCAACAGTCCAGCCATGAAGGTGAATTCAGCTAGAGTCCAAAGTATTTCAAAATCCGTCCCAGTTAACTGCGGAATATCGAAAACTTTGGAGGGGGTTCTGTAGGCTGTCCAAAAGTTACTGAAGGACAAGCTATTGAAAAGCAAAGGTTCAAGCTCTAGACGCGAGGGACTATCACCCGCGTCTCAGCATCAAGGCGCGTCGGCCTGACACCCGCGTCTCAGCATTAAGGCGCGTCGGTCTGACATCCGCGTCTCAGCATCAAGGCGCGTTGGCTTGACACCCGCGTCTCAGCATCAAGGCGCGTTGGCTCGACCCCCGCGTCTCAGCATCAAGGCGCGTTGGCTTGAAACCCGCGTCTCAGTTATAACCGCCTTGGTTAAGGGACCAATCACTGCCCACACGTAAGGGAAACCAGCTCCCATCGTGGCGTGTCTTTAGCAGGCACGTGGGTTAGTTACCGCCCATGTAGCGGGGAAGTTGGCCCTCATTGTGGAGCGTTTTCAGGGGGCACGTTCACCCTAGGACCTCTATAAATAGCCCCGTCGCTATGAAGAAGAGGTCGGACTTTTGGCAATCAAAAAGAAGGAGAAGAGGACAACGGAGAGATCATCAACAAAGAGAGAACTCGACTCTTCAAGCTAGCTTGCTGCGTACAAGTTACTCTTCGCTTACCTTCTCTTTTAGAGTTTTGGTAGACGGAGCTGAGTTACTCTTTCTACCAGTCGAAGAGGAGATCCCTGAAGGACGGTCATCCGGTTAACGGAGAACAAGATTCACTCTCCACCGCCACACGAAGAACCCAGCCTTAAACAAAGGGGGGATTCAAGATTCAATATCCTCCCTCCCTTGTAACCGGAAGGAACAGTTGTTGTTGTGATCCTTTTCATTCGATTCAAGGAAAACTTTTACTGCAATTCACTGTCTCTCCTCTTTCCCGGGTCATACAATATGGATCGTTGGCCATCATTAATCTTTGGCTTTTTCAAGAGACAATACAAAATATGGCACATGAAATGGCCTTCACATTCAAACTTGCATCAAGAGCAAGCTAATACAAACATTAGATAATCAAAATCATTAAAAGCAAGTATGAAATAAGAGAGTTAGCATGTTAGCAAGTCAGATGTTAGAATCCATCATCATGAGCCATCAATGGCTCTTGCAAGAGCAAGGCTTTGTGAATGCTATTAGATTCATGTGGAGTATCAAGTAAGAGTTTATATGATTAGTGGTTAGCAGTTAGATTACCATGAAAAGAAAGTTAGCTAGTTTTATTAGAGGTTAGAGAAGAAACCATTGAAGAAAGGAGGAAGTTTTCATAGATTGTAAGTATCCATTATATCAATCTCTCTCTTTCTCTCTGAATCAACTCTGCCCTAATACCTGAATCTAAACCAAATGAAAATACAAAAGAAAAAAGAAGAAGAACTATACTACACTACACTACACTAAAGAGGAAGAAATCCTAACCTACAACTCTCTATAACCCTGTCTCTGCTATGAAAATGCAGTATTTATAGGCAAAAGAAGGCTCTGGAAGGCGAGACGAAGCCACACATCGAAAATTGACGCGTGGGCCCATAAGATTGTCACAGAAATACGGCAATTTGTCGTGTTTCCGCAGCAATACCAGGGACCTAGGTCCCTCGTTTCACTCAGTAGCTTCGTCCGGCTGCGAGGACCTTCTAGATGGTTCTGAATTTAGGTAAATTGGATCCAGTTTTTTTAGATTCGCGCCCAACTTCTTAATCCAATGTATCTTCTAAAAGCTCTCTAGCTTGGCCTCCAAGTAATGAAATTTAATTACTTAAAATTGGGTTTAATTAGGCTCTTATTCTGACTTTGCCCTTGAACTCTTGATTATTTGCAAAATAGACCAAAACACAGTTCAGAAGCGATGTTTTATTCATAAACTAGTAGGAAATGTGACATGAAGATGTAGAATCGTAGACTTATCACTGTTAGGGTGAGAACCCACTATTGACTGTAAAAGTAGCCATCAGGAGGACTTCTGTCTTTCAGGAGAATCTCCATGTAAGCTCTAGCTGTCAGGGTGAGAACCCGCTATAGGCCATAAGGGTAGCCATCAGGAGGATTTTCGTCTTTCAGAACAATCTCCGTATATGTTTTAGCTGTCAGGGTGAGGACCTGATATAGGCTGTCAGATGGAGATGTCACAGATGCTTATGAGGAGAGTGGTTTCGATGGTGATTCTTTTCATTGAAATAATCTGTTATTTACGCATAATATCATTTCAAATGAAAAGAATTTCATTGCTTGCTGAGTATCTTCCCGTCATGGTTAGCTAAGTGTAAGAATCTTTGCCTCCCTTGGCGACCACGGTTTAGGGCCCTTCCTAGTTGGCTCTAAGCTTTTTGACATTCTTCTCCTCAGTGCCCCGAATGACATGTTTGAGGTCTATGTCACTGATCTGGAATTCATGGACTTTCACCTTCTTATGATACACAACCTTGATTTGCAATTACTAGGTTGCGGTCTAGATTGTGGCATGTCTTTGCCTTTCTTCGGATTAACCTTGTGCCAATCAGAGCTGAGTGAAATTCTGATCCCAATTGACCCCTACCGTGCATAGTGTTGGCATGCAAACGTTGACCGGGATGATAGCCTCTGCACCATAGGCTAATGAGAATGAAGTCTCTTCTGTAGGGATGCACTTCGTGGTTCGGTATGCCCAGAGTACTATAGTAGCTTCTCCACCCATTTACCCTTTGCCTTCCTAAGGCTTTTACACAGGCTATCAAGAATGGTGCAATTGCTTATCTCCGCTTGGCCATTGCTCTGTGGATAGTTTGGTGTGGAGAATCGGGGGTGATCTGTTCGCAGTTTAAAAGTCATGAAAAACTTTATCTTTGTTTGAACCACGTACAAATTATAGAAAATCTAAACTTGCTAGAAATTTTTTAAAAAATTGTGTAGTGGCAAGTTAAGGATCAAATCCATAGAGACTTGTTTAAATCCTAGTTATTAAAAATCTAATTTTTATCTTAATCTACTTGAGAAATCATTGGATGAAATTTAGAGTTCTTATTCTAAAGTTCTTTAAGCAAAAAAAATATGAAGTAAGAGAAATAAAAGAAGTACTAACTGATGCGAAGACGATGCAAATAAAGTGATAAAAGAAGAAGGAAAATAAGAAGATGGAGGAGTAACAGATGAAACCCGAAATCGATGAAAGTCTTGGTTCCTTGTTGTCGCCTTAACGTCTCCCTACTCCGATCGATGTTGAAGATAAGAGAATTAACAAAAGAAAACAAGTAAGAACTTGCATGAGATTATTAATGAATTCATAAAATAAAACATGTAATTAAAAGAAGAGAATCACATCACAAAAATAAAGAGAAGAGTAGAGAAAACTTAGACTGAAAACGGTGGACGATCTTGTAGGAGAACTCTGAATTTTATTCATAAATCAACATTAGAAAACTCTTGATCTTCTCTAATATCGCATTACAATACACAAAAATCTCTTTTCTTAGTTTTTTCAGCCTTTCTGGTAACATTTTTCTTAATGAATACGTGTATTTATAGGAAAACAGAAATAAGGGATAGCGTAAGGAGATAGGGAGAGCAAATGCTCCCCCTATTTCAAATGAAGTGCCGCGAAAACGCTGCTTGGGCCGCGTTTCCGCGGCCTTCCTCTGGCGTAGAGCCAGAGGATGAGGGATCTTGTCTGTTGCTTCTTCCTTTATTTTTTTATCCTCTCAGAATTTTCATCTTTTCTCTGAATTTAACGATATATGCTTTTATCCTCAATGAAACCGATTGGGTATTCAAAATATCTATTTTTTCTTTGAATTTTGATGGTATTATCATATCTGGTAGATCCGATCTTCAGATAAGATGGCTTCTAAAATATCTAAATTTAAATAGATATTTGTTGATTTGCTTTATCTTCAGTTGATGATTTAAATCCTCTCAAGAATTTGATTTAGTTGGCTAAGATTTGTTCTTATCTTCTCTCTACCATATCCTGCAAGAATTTAGACATTAAGACAAGTGAGTTCTAGGAATTATTACAGAATAAATGTAGGAATGCAATAACAATTATGCAATATATGTGTCCAAACACAACCCCACACTTATCTTTTGCTCGTGCTCAAGTAAAACAAAGGAAAAAAACTAAACTGACCTAACCTAACTCACTTCTGCAGGAATCACGACTGCACTTAGCACATGCAACAAGCTGTTAAACCTCTAGGTTACCTCTAGAGAGGATGAGATTTGTCTCGTAAGGGTTTTCAGTAGATTACACCCACAAATCCCATAAAGAAAAAGAAATAAATTGTTAGTATTTTCAACAATGTATTTTGAAAAGAAGAGGAAATATTTGAAATTTTTTTACAAGAATTAAGCAATTTATAAGTTATAGGAGCACCGAACTATTCATCCCTAGACTTAATCTCTATTCAAAAATTTGTTATCAATTAAGGTTAGGAATAAAATTGTATTCTCGTCTAGTCTATTATTTTACCCTAAGTTATATGTATCTTGTGACCATGAATATTTTGACTAAGGATTCTTTAACTTTAACCCTTTTGTCTTATTTATGTACATATTGATGGTAATATTCCTTAGCTCTCTTAGGCTTTCTAATACGCCCATGTAACAAGCCTTAGTCGGTGACTCCTAAACTGAACGGTTTTAGGGCACCAGGTGAGAAAACACCCCAAGGACTTAGGATTCGAGCAAATAAGGCCATAAAACTAAGAATTTTATTTGATGATATGAATCACTTTTAGGTATGAATTATTATTCTTTATGAGGCACAAAAATCGAGCTTAATTAGAAGATTCTTATTATATATATTTTTTTTTCTTTTTTTATTTTATAAGGCATAAGAAACTTTGTTTTTGAACTCTAAGTGTATAACTGTATAAAGTATGCATATCTCATCAAGGTAAAAATCAAAACTAAATTACTTTTTCAGTTTTTCTTCCCAACCTAGAAATCAATCAAATATTCTTATGTCCAAGTATTTCTAATTATGATTCTTCTATTCCTTAAAATTAACTTAATTTCTTATAAAAATAAGTCAAAGTATTATTTTCCTTTTCAAAAAAAAATTATATTATTATTTATGTAAAAAAACCTAAAAGAAAACCTATGTTAGAACCCTCCCCCACACTTATCTCATGCATTGTCCTCAATGTATGAATGAATGCACAACATGATACAATTGTAAAAATGTGAAGGAAGATAGTATATGATGAGGAAGAGTGGATGTCATCCATCATGCCTAGTTAAGAGAAAACATAAAAACTATAATATAGAAATGGATTTCTAATATGTATAGAGATTAATCCTGATAAACATGATCTTTTAGAAGGATTTCCTCCACTTCTGCGCTCAGACACTCACGGTATGATTTTAACTGATGGCCATTCACTTGAAAAGTGGTACCATTTGTGGTATTGTAGATCTCAACTGCACCATGTGGGTGCACATTATGAACAATGGAGGGATCGGTCCAACAGGATTTCAGTTTTCCTAGAAAGAGATGTAAAGTGAATTGTAAAGCAAACTTTATGTCCTGGCTGGAATTCCTTACGAATTATGACCCGATCATGCATCATTATCATACGGTCTTTGTACTATTTTACACACTCATATGCAACATTTCTTATCTCTTCAAGCTCATCCAGTTGAAGTTTTCTAGACTCTCCTACCTTGTCTAAATCAAAATTTAGACGTTTGATCACCCAGTATGCCTTGTGTTCTAGCTCGACAGGAAGATGGTAAGCTTTTCTATAGACTAACCTATATGGAGACATTCCAAAGGAGTCTTGAACGCAGTTCTGTATGCCCATAAGGCATCAGTCAATCGAAATCCTAGTGATGTTTACAGTTTTCTCTAGAATGGTCAAGATGGCTATGTTGAAAACTTCTACTTGACCACTAGTCTGTGTGTGATAAGGGGTGGCTACCCTATGACTGACGCACTATTTTCTCATCAAGGCTTCAAATGTACGATTGCAGAAATATTTTTCACCATCGCTAATGATTGCATAAGGAAAGCCAAAATGAGAAAATATGTTCTCTTTCAAGAAGTTTACCATAACTTTGTGGTCATTGGTTCTACATGCTACGACCTCTATCCATTTATAGACGTAGTCAATTGTCACAAGGATATATTGGTATCCATGAGACATAGGGAAGGGACCCATGAAGTCGATGCCCCAAACATCAAAGATTTCAAAAACTAAGATTGGGTTTAAGGGCATTTCATTCAGTAGTGCAATTTTTCCTAATCGTTGACAACGATCACAAGATTGACAGTAAATGAGAGTCACGAAACAAAGTGGGCCAATAAAAATCACATTGCAAAATTTTCGTTGTAGTTTTCTTCCCACTGAAATGACCACCACAGGCTTGGTCATGACAAAAATGAAAGGATGTTCCTAAATTCTTAGTCAGGAATGCAGCGTTGAATGATCTGATCAGGACAATATTTGAACAAGTATGATTCAACCAAGAAGAATCATTTGACTCTACCTAAGAAATTCAATCGTTCTTGCTTGGTCCATGAATCAGACATCTGTTCAATGACAAGGTAGTTCACAATGTCGGCATACCACGAAACAGTCGAACGAGAAACGGATATTAACTGCTCATCAGGAAATGTCTCAAGGACAGGTAGCGAGTCGAACACAGATTGGACCACTATCCTAGACAAGTGATCTGCGACAACATTCTCAGCCCCCTTTTTATCGTGAATTTTTAGATCGAATTCCTGTAGGAGTAAGATCCAATAGATTAAATAGGCTTTAGCATCCTTTTTCGTGAGAAGGTACTTTAAAGCCGCATGATCGGTGCAGATTAGGACCTTAGAACCTATCGGGTAGGGACAAAATTTGTCAAGAGCGAAAACGACTACCAACAACTCTTTTTCAGTGGTGAATTAGTTCAGTTGGGCATCGTTAAAAGTCTTGCTAGCATAACAAATGACATGAGGAAATTTATCCACTCGCTGGCTTAGAACAACTCCTATTGCATAGTCAGAAGCGTGTCACATCACCTCAAATGAAAGATTTCAGTCAGGTGGTTGGATGATGGGTGACGAGGTTAACTCGGTCTTGAGCCTTTCAAAGGCTGTCAAACAGGAAGGATTGAACTCAAAGGGAACATCCATTGCTAGAAGATCACAAAGAGGTTTGAAAATTTTCGAAAAGTCTTTGATAAAGTGGCAGTAGAACCAGCGTGACCTAAGAAGGATCGCACCTCCCGAGAACTTTTAGAAGGTGGTAATTTAGAGATTAGTTCTATCTTATCTTTATCAACCTTTATACCTCTATCAGAAACAATGTGGTCTAAGATAATCCCGACTTCAACCATGAAATGGTATTTTTTCTCAAGTAAGGACTAGGTTCTTCTCCTTACATCTTATCAATAGCAATGATAGATGAACAAACACTCATCAAAATTAGCTCCAAAATCAGAGAAGTCATCCATGAAAATCTCTAGAAATCATTCTACCATGTCCGAAATATGCTCAACATACACCGTAGCAGGTGCATTGAATAACCCAAGGGCATGCGACAGTACGCAAATGTACCAAAAGGATAAGTGAATGTCATTTTCTCTTGGTCCTTATAAGCAATAAGCAATGGGGATTTGGTTATATCCAGAAAAACTATCGAGGAAGGAGTAGTAAGCATGACCGGCAAGACGTTCTAACATTTCGTTAATGAAAGGCAGAGGAACATAATCTTTCCTAGTCATGGAGTTGAGTTTCTAATAATCTATGCACACTCGCCAACCAGTTTGAATTCGAGTTGGAACCGACTCATTTTTCTCATTAGCAGCAACTATGACTCCAGACTTTTTGGGTACAACTTGCACAGAACTGACCCATTGACTATCGGAGATAGGATAAATGATACCTGCATCTAATAATTTCATGACCTCCACTCTTACTACCTCTTTTAGAACATGGTTTAAATGCCTCTGTGGTTCTCTCGAGGATTTGGCATTCTGTTCGAGATGAATTTGGTGCATTATCATAGAAAGACTAATTCCCTTGATGTCCACTATTGTCCAACCAAGAGCTTCCTTATGTCCAATAAGGACATCTAGCAACTTTCCTTCTTGGTCCTTGTCAAAATGAGATGAAATGATTATAGGCAAGGTTTCAGAATCACCTAAAAAGGTATACTTTAACGTGTCTGGCAAAGATTGAGCTCTAACTTGGGAGGCTCGATGATTGATGGAATAGGAACAGATGTTAACACAGGTAAGGGTTCTACTTTGGATTTTCCATTGATTAGTGTACATGATAGGAACAGAGTCTAACAATGTGTTGACCTTTTCTATAGGTTCATCAATGTCAAAATTTTGCCCAAAATGAGCCAAACATTTCTCTAATGGATCCTCATAACAAGACTCCTCAAATGTGTTACTGACCGAAATATCAATCATATTGACCCCCTCATGATCATCCGTTACATGTGGTTAGGAACTAGTGTGAAAAACGTTTAGCTCAACTATCATATTTCTAAACGATAAGGTCATGACTCCATTCCTACATCTAATGACAGCATCAACAGTGATTGCTTGGTCTCCCTAAAATCACAAGGGAGTGATTGTTTGGATCTTTAACTGGTTCAATGTCTAAGACCACAAAGTCCGCAGGGAAATAAAATTTGTCGATCTTCAAAATAATATCCTCCACAATTCTCTTGGGGACCTTAACTGACCTATCTGTTAGAAGTAATGTAAGATTATTGGTTGTAACTCTCCTATAAACCTAAATGTTTGTAAACAGAATAGGGTAAAAGGTTTACACTTGCCCCTAGATCTAGCAGACACTAATCCATAACCTGATCTCCTATCCTAACAGAAATAATTGGACTCCCCGGATCCTCATACTTGGGTGCAAAAGGGTGCAGGATGAGACAGGATGCTTGTGTGGTAAATGCAATTTCACAAGACACAAAACTTTTCCTCTTGACAGTGATTAGGTTCTTAAAAATTTGGCATATGAAGGAATCTGATTGATGACATCTAAGAAGGGAATGTTAATTTGGACGTTTTTAAAAACTTTTAAAATTCTCTCACAGTGATTTTCTTCCTAGTTGATTGAAGATGTTGAGGAAATGGGGTCTTGGCACAAGGATTTCTCTT
Organism: Agave tequilana; assembly: GCA_038442645.1. NCBI lineage: Eukaryota > Viridiplantae > Streptophyta > Magnoliopsida > Asparagales > Asparagaceae > Agave > Agave tequilana. The sequence continues at coordinate 38,797 of JAVJIF010024280.1, forward strand.
GATTGTCAACAACAACTTGGTCATCTTTCTTTTTCCTTGACAACATTAGGATTGTTTGGTGGAGCCTGGACTTGGTTGTCCTCTCTCTTGCCCGACCGTAAAGTGTGGATGACTTGGATTTCACGGTTTGAGCCAGAACCAATTTCGAACTAGCCTGTAGGAGTATTTTGAGGAGCAGGTTGTCCTCTCAGGTTGGGCACAGTTTGATTAGAAAAATATTCTCTCTCTCCCTAAGAGATGCAACTAACTGATCTATCTGAACCTCGAGTCGAGCTATCGCCTGATTCTGATTGTGAGATGTTTGGGCTTGGGTTTGAATAATATGGCTTGGCTCTGTATGAATTGTTGGAGAGTGCCCTCTAAAGATGGTTTTCTTTGATTGGGAGGGACATATGGAGCGACAAATAGTGTTGCATTGAATTGATTTTCCTTTGTGAAATTGATTATTAGAAAATGGCCTTTGAAACGATGATGATCCACCATATCCTTATCCTTAAGAAGATTTACATGAAAGGTTGGGATGGTTCCGCCATCCCGGATTATACGTTTCACTGAATGGGTTATTGTTGGGGTTGGGTTCGTGAAATATATTGAGTACATTTGCTTGCTCCGCTTTGATAATTGGCAACCCGGGGTATTGTTCAACCAAGTGATCTTGACTGTCACAAAGGACACAAATGGGAGACACCACTGGCTTAGATGGTTCAGGAGCTGAAGGTTGTGCTCCCTTGCCCATCTTAAAGCTTCAAGTCTTCTCATAACTGATATCATTTTGGCATCAGTCTCAAAATTAGGATTGACTCTACGCATACCACCCTTGTTGGTGGTAGTTGTGATGGCGGTGGGTTGCTTAACATCAACAGGTTCCCATTCTAAAGTGTTTTCTATCACCATTAAAAAAATTGTCATGCACCATTGGCGGTTTTACAAGTGAATGATCCATTACAAAGTGACTCAATCATGATCTTAGTTGGGTAGTCTAAACCATCATATAACATTTGGATCAAATGGATCTTTTCAAATCCATGGTGAAGATACTCAACCAAAGATCCTTGATTCTTTCAAAATATGTGAAAAATGTCTCCTCTTGTAATTGATGGAAGGTGTTAAGGGCTTGACATATTGTAGCAGTTTCTGTTTGGAGTAGAACTTCCTATAGAATGCTTCAGCTAAACCGACCCAAGTGAAAATTAAACCAGGCTGGAGAGAAAGAAGCACAGCTTTGGAATTTTCCTTTAGGGAGAAGGGGAACAACCTAAGTTTTAGGGATTCTTCCATCATTTGATTATACTTCATGGTTCCACAAATATCATCAAATTCTCTAACATATTGGTATGGGTTCTCATTGGTCAATCCTCGAAAATCTGGAAGCATTATCATACTGGATTTAATCTCGAAATTTCTCGTAAGGGCGGGAAAGTGATACAGGAAGGTTGGGTGGAACTTGTAGGATACATGTAATCCTTTAAGGTCATTTTGCGGGTTTTATTTGCTTCACCCATTGTTGCAGTAGGGTCAGAGATAGTAATGAATTCTGATCGACCCTTAACACGAACTTACTTTTGCATAAACTAAGGTACTACCCTGAAGAAAGATTTTTTAAATCCTAAGTAAGATTGCACATAAGATGACTCAACCAATCAATTCCAATCAAGTGTTTTTTTATCTTGAATTTAATTTGAAGATAATCAATTTTCAACCACTAATCTTAAGAGAATAAAATTCTCCCTAATTAGACAGCTCCTAACTGGGTTGGAAGGATTATGAGTTTACCGGTCAAACCCGTCAAATAAGCAATTCAGTCCTTCTTCCAGGCCAGGCACTACTGCAATAGCTAAGTCACCCTTTTTAAGCCAAAAATGTTCCTCTTCGAAAGCTTGAAAGTGTTCACCGGGGTCTTCCCACAATAGTTCCACTTAATGAACTCAAAATCCTAGTGGCCAAGTTCTAATTAATTTTAAATTAGTTCAACCTTGGGAAAAATTTATATGCGTTTGTAATTTTTGAGCCAAAGAACGGGTAATCACTCTCGACCTTATGTGAGGGGAACAACTCTTAAGATCTTTTTATGTAATATGCACTAATGTAGCACAAGTTCAATCAATAAGGACCTCAAAAATCCCATTAACAGGAGATTCGTGGGTAGAATTAGAAAATACTAACCTTTCTGACGACTCTGAAGCAAGCAATTTTTGTTTTTATTTTAGTTTAGCAATGCAATTATGTCATAAGCAAGCAAGTTTCGTCCTGTTGTGCAAATCTTCGCTCGTTCATGCAATATCTCTGCAAAAAGAAAAGTTTGAAGTTTAGATCTTAGAGATGGAAAAGAAGGAAAAGAAATTTTTTATTTTTATTATATATTTTTTATTTAAAAAATTTAAAATTTTGAAATTATTTTTTAAATTTAAAATTTCTTAATATATAAAAACTAGAAAGGATTAAATGTTGATTTTCAAAAGCCTAAAATTTTACAAGTCCCTGGCAACGGCGCCAAAAACTGTACGCAGTTCGAAAGTCATAAAAAACTTCATCATTGTTTGAACCACGTACAAATTATAGAAAACCTAAACTTGCTAGAAATTTTTAAAAAATAATTTAGTGACAAGTTAAGGGTCAAGTCCAAAGAGACTTGTTTAAATCCTAGTTATTAAAAATTTAATTTTTATTTTAATCTAGTTGAGAAATCTTTGGATAAGGTTGGAGTTCTTAATCTAAAGTTCTTTAAGCAAAAAAAATGAAGTAAGAGAAATAAAAGAAGTACTAACCGATGTGAAGACGATGCAAATAAAGTGATAAAAGAAGAAGGAAAATGAGAAGATGAGGGAGTAACAAATGAAACCCGGAATCGATGCTAGTCTTGGTTCCTTGTTGTTGCCTTAACGCCTCCCTACTCCGATCGATGTTGAAGACAAGATAATTAACAAAAGAAAAGAAGCATGAACATGCATGAGATTATTGATGAATTCATTAAATAAAACATGCAATTAAAAGAAGAGAATCACGTCACAAAAATAAAGAGAAGAGTAGAGAAATTTAGACTGAAAACAGTGGACGATCTTGTAGAAGAACTCTGAATTTCATTCATAAATCAATATTAGAAAACTCTTGATCTTCTCCAATCTCACATTACAATACACAAAACTCTCCTTTCTCAGTCTTTTCAGCCTTTCTGGTGTACATTTCTCTCAATGAATACAGGTATTTATAGAAAAACGGAATCAAGGGATAGCGTCAAGAGATAGGGGGAGCAAATATTCCCCCGAATCTCTGGCCGTAGAGCCAGAGGATGGGGGATCTTGTCCGTTGCTTCTCCTTTATTCTTTTATCCTCTCAAAATTTTCATCTATTCTCTAAATTTAACGATATATCCTTTTATCCTCAACGAAACCGATTAGGTCTTCAAAAAATTCATTTTTCTTGGATTTTGATGGTATTATCTTATCTGGTAGATCCGGTCTTCAGATAAGATGGCTTCTAAAATATCTGGATTTAAGTAGATCTTTGTTGATTTGCTTTACCTTCAGTTGATGATTTAAATTCTCTCAAGAATTTGATTTAGTTGGCTAAGATTTGTGCTTATTTTCTCTTTACCATATCCTGCACGAATTCAGACATTAAGACAAGTGAGTTGTAGGAATTATTACAAAATAAATGTAAGAATGTAGTAACAATTATGCAATATATGTATCCAAACATGATCTTATGATCTTGTACTTGGCACAGAATATGGCTACCTCCCTGCTAGAGAGTACGTCCTGTTGTCGGAGATGATTGTATGCAAAAGGCCAAAGCGATATACCACATTATGCCATAGGAACTTGACCACTTGTTGCCTTGTGATTTTAGAGAAACGCACAACTTCAATCAACTTAGTGAAGTAGTCGGTTGTGACCAATAGGAACCGGAATTGAGGTTGCGCTCGAGGAAGTAGGCCTACTATGTCGAGCCTTACTCTATGAAGGGCCAGGGACTCTTTAATGTGTGGAGATCCATGCTTGGCCTGCTTGCGGAGAGAGCGTATCTTTCGCATTATGGGCACTTCTTCACGTACTCCTTGGCATCATTGAACATCTTGGGCCAATAATACCCCTGATTGATGGCTTTGTGGGCGAGGGACCGACCACCTGCGTGATTCCCACAATTACTATCGTGAATCTCACATCACCTTCTTCACTTCGTCCGATCTGAGACACCTTAAATAAAGGTCGGAGTGAAACTTGGAGTAGGATTTATTGTACAGGATGTTCCCTAAAAGAATGTACCTGGTGGCCAAGTGTTAGAGTTTTTGTGCTTCAACTTTGTCATCGGGCAGCACCCCATCCTTCAGATAGGCGATAATGGGGTCTCTCCATCACGAGGAGGTGTCCAATCGGAGCATCTCGCCATTAGATCGCTGAATATTGGGGATTCACAATGAATTCGACAGGGATCTCCCTCCGGAATTAATATTCCATAGCGGACACAAGGTTGGCCAAGGAGTCAGCATGGTTGTTCTTCGACTGAGAGACTTGTCTAAAGTTGCATCGGGGGAACTTAGACTTCAAGTTGAGAACAAGTTGCAGATATACCACCATCTATTCATCCGTGACTGCGTACTCCCTGTTGACTTGGCTCACCACTACCATCGAGTTGTAGCGAACTTCGAGCCCGATGACTTTGAGTGTTGCTGCCATCCTGAGACCAGCAATGACTGCTTCTTATTCGGCCTCATTATTAGTGGCAGGGGAGCCTAGAGTGTAAGATTATTGGATGATGGACCTTTTCGGCGTTGTCAGGACGATCCCGATTTCAGAACCTTTGCTGTTTGAAGCTCTGCCACATTAAGGACCCATCCTTCCAAAAGGTCGCTCTGTGTTGGAGCTCCCAGAGTGAACTCAGCGATGAAGTTGGCCAAGACTTGCCCCTTGATTACCATCCTTGGCTCGTATTTGATACCATAAGGCTTCAACTCCGTTGCCTATTTTGCTATTCGCCTAGTAGCCTGCAGTTACTCTTTAGAGGATGCTCCGTCAGCATGACGATTTGGAAAGATTGGAAATAATGCTTCAGCTTTCTCGAGATGATGAAGAGAGCAAGGACCAAAGGACCATCTTCGCCATCATCTGGTATCTAGTCTCAGCATCGAGCAAAGATTTGCTGATTTAGTACACCAGCTTTTGAATGCCTGCCTCTTCTCGAGCCAACACTCCGCTCACAGTTGACTCCGATACCGCGAGGTAAAGGAACATTGTTTCTCTAATAACTAGTTTGGATTGGAGAGGGGGAGATGTGAGGTACTTCTTTAGGCCTTAGATTCTGCTCGCACTTCTCGTTCCAGCAGAAATTTGTTCCGTTCTCTTTATTAATTGGAAGAACGGTTTGCATTTGTCCTTGGAACGACTGAGGAATCGGTTGAAGGCCGCCAGGGGTCCTGAATGGATTTGTACTTCCTTGACACAAGTCAGGGATTTCATGCCAGGATGGCAGATATCTAGTCGGAACTTCGTACCCCGTTGGGTGACCAGATGACCCAAGAACTTTCAGGAGGCCACTCTGAAGGTGTACTTGTCGCGAGTGATCTTAACATTATACTTTCGGAGGCGGTTGAACGCCTCGCTCAGGTGTTGCACATGTTTGGCACGCTGAAGGCTCTTCACAAACATATAATCGATGTACATCTTCATGGTGTTTCTGATCTTCTCCGTAAAGATTTTGTTGACTATCCATTGGAAAGTTGCTCCGGTGTTCTTTTGCCCGAAGGACATCACCTTATAGCAATAGATTTCTCAGTCGGTGATGAACGCCGTCTTATTCTCGTCCAGAGGATGCATCTTGATCTGATTGTATCCATAATATGCATCCAAGAAATTGAGGAGTGCATGGCCTGCAATTGCATCCACCAGTTGCTTGATCATCATCAAAGGGAAAATGTCTTTGGGATAAGCTAGGTTGAGGCTGGTGAAGTCGATGCAAACTCTCCACTTGCCACTCTTCTTCTTCACCAAGATCGGGTTGGCGAGCCACTCCGGGTAATGAGTCTCTCTAATCAAGTTGGCTCAGAGCAACCATTCGACTTCCTCATTGAGAGCTTAGCAGTGCTCTACATTCATCTCCACAGCTTTTGCTTCACAGGTTTGATGCTCAGGTCGATAGATAGCTGGTGGCAGATGATGGATGAATCGACTCTGGCATATCTGTAGGGGACCAGGCTAACACTTCCAAGTTGTTAGATAAAAACTCTTTGAATTGTACCTTTTCATCTTCTGGAAGATTCTCCCCGATTCGGAGAGATCGTTTCGGATATGATGGGTCTACATAGACCAGTTCTGTGTCCTCCTTTGATCAGTTTCCTGGGAGTTCTGATTCAGTGGAGGAGTCTGTCTCTCGGCTCCGCCGCTCTCTAATTGCTATGGGTGGTGATATGCTTCTGCTTTTTCTCTTAGGGGTGGTCTTAATTGGAGATCATCCTCGCACTCTTTGCCGCCCACCCGGACTTCTTTCGAGCGATGGTAGCAATACTTCGGGACACGGCTTGGTCCCCTCTTATATCAGCAGTTCCCATTTGAGTGCGATATCTCAGAAGTTGGTGGTAGCTGGATGAGACATCCCTCATCATATGGATGCTCGGGTCGTCCGAGGATCATGTTGGGTGGGGACTCAACGTCGATCATGAAAAACTCTGTAATAACATTGTATGGATCAGTGCGGACCAAAAATGAGATTATGCCAGGAGTTCATGTCTTGTTCTCATCAAATCCATACAAATTGGATTGGGTTTGGGGACAGATCATGGCTCAGACTATCTCTGGGATATTCTCCATTATGTCTATAGCGCCTCTGTACAGGATGTTGACGCTAATCCTATTGTCGATCAGGATTCTCAATACTCTAGAGTTGTCAATGTGCATTGCAATGATCAGTGCATCATTGTGTAAGAAATGAACCGCGTAGGCATCTGCCTCTGAGGACATGATCGGCTTACTCGGGGTTAGAGGGGGATCAGTTAGGACCATTCAATAGTTGGTCCTCCAAACTTCATTAATATATATGGTTCTTTCTAAAGCCGGTGCCCTCCAGTGGGCAAGCGCCAAAGATGGCATCGACCTCTCGGTAGCTGAAGAGAGCGAAGCTTGTCAGATTCTCCGGTTGTAGAGTTTTAGGAGCTTCTTTCTGAATTTGACCTCCGAGGGCTGTCCTGGATTAAGAATGAACTCATTGAGATACCCCGGATTGACAAGCTCCTAGAGCTTCTTCTAGAGAGATCGACAGTCGACTGTGCGATGATCTATCCCGTCATGGAACGCACAATAGTCGTTTGTCCGGGGTCCCTTCAGATTGGTTAGGAGGAGTCTCGGGCACCTCATCCAAGGTTAGTTCTGGACGGTGCACAAGACCCGATCAGTGGAAACCTTGAATGGAATGAAGTTGGCATCCACTCTGTAGACTTCAACAGGGTTCCGAAAGAACTCAATTGAGATCGCTTCCTGAAAGCATCCTGCCCTCGATTTGAGACTTCTACGGAGGGGCAGATGGTTGCTTATCTTTCTCTCCCTCACTCTTGTGCTTGGGGGGTCGGTTCTCTGATCTCCGAGTTGCCTCCTCCAATTGTAAGTACTTTTGGGCTTGAGACAAGATATCCTTCATGTTAGTGATGTCATGTTTCACTAAGTGTTTGTAGAAGGAGTGGTTGGTCTCCAGTCCGGTGATAAATGCAGTCAAGACGACTTCGTCATTACAGTTATGAACTAGGGCTATCTGGCTCTAGAAATAATAATGTAGCGCTTGAGAGTTCCTTTCGGCTTCATCTTGATGGTAATGAGATGGTTGTTGTTCCTCTTGAACTCCTGCCGTGAGACGTATTGGTTGAAGAAGGCATCATTGGCCTCCTCAAAGCTCCATAGAGACCGCGACGGGAGGGATTAAAACCAATCTAAGGCCAAGCCCTTGAGACTGGATGAAAATAACCAGCATAAGAGGGGGTTATCGTGGGAGTGAACCACCATCTTGACCTGAGAGGCTCAGAGATGCTGGAGGGGATTAGTTAGTTCGGTGTAATCGAAGCTCAGCATCACGAACTTCTTTGGAAAGCGATTAGACATGATCTCCTCTAAAAGAGGGAAATTAGAGATCGTTAGGATGAAGATCCTGGTCCATGGCAGGATTGCGGTTTATGTTTGTCGATCCGCTTTCTGACCATCTCCACCAAGTATAAATCACCTAGAGGGGGGGTTAGGTGATGGCTATACTAAATGGCAAATAATGTGAAATTAAATTTTACTTGCTAGCAACCTAGCAAATACCAATCACAATATAAAGAATACTTGCAAATAAGTAAACAATATAAATGTGCAAGTAAGTTAAGAGAGAGTAGAGTTAAGAGAGAAAGAGTAAGCAATCGTAAACACGATGATATGTTCCGAGATTCGAGCCACTGCTCTACGTCCCCACCTTCAACACTATGAAAGATTTTCACTATGACCGGTCTCACTAGATCGTCAACCGTTATAAGTTCTCTCTAGAACTCAATGGACTCACAAGTCATCTCTCACGGTACCGCAACACCAACAACGGAGCTCACAGCTCACTTGAGGCCCAACCTCTACAACTTCACAATAGAAGGAAATCGTGATCTTCAGTTGATCACAAAAGGCTTACAAGTACAATCCTATAACCAAGATGAGGAGGTGAAACTCTTTGAGATTATGTAGTGGAAATAACTTGTAAAGATGCAGAGGGAAGGCTCAAGCTAAAAATCAAGAATATAAAATTTTGGTTCAAAAGGAAATCTTTTAAGAAATAGCTAAATCTTCATGTAAACTTGTAAAAACTTGATCTAAACTTTAGAAATCTTATTAGAGGATTTTTCTACAGTCTCACTGTTTATAGGAGATGAAAACATGAGTAGAAAATCCAAAAGAGTCATTGGAAAAAGACCCAAAAAGACAAAACAGATTATACCGTTGAAAAAAATTCAGAAGAAAATTCTTCTGTCGGTCGACCGGCCGGTTGACCGTTCTGACTGTTGGGGATAGCGGTCGGCCGGTCGGCCGAATGTTCCCAACCAGAGAGTAAAAATCTCTGTCGATTGATCAGAGTAGTCACCGGGCCTAACCGAGAGCAAAGCTCTTACAGTCGATCGACTGCTCGGTCGATCGAAGTGCACAAATGCACTTTGGTGCATGTCGGTCGACCGCTCGGTGAGCGGTCGACCGACACAGCAAATCTTCTCTGCCGGCGGTTGACCGATCGGTCGACCGACTTAGGGCCAAAGGCACATATTGAAACTATGTTTGAAGTCGATCTTTCTCCGACAAAAATAAACTTTGCTTTTAAATACAAAATAGAGTTCTAGGGACTTGATAGAACCAGCGTGTGATCATGGATCAACACAAAACAAAGTTAGAACTATATTTTGTAAAAACTTTTTTCTAAATCAAAAATTAATTTTTCCAAAACTCATTTTTCTGAAACTTGATTTTGAAAACGACAAAGAGAATAGTCTTAAACTCTTTATAAAACACTTTAGAAATATAAAAGAAGTGTGTGTGCGCGCGCGCGCGCGCGTGTGTCAATCCCAAAAGCTAACCGCGCGTGTGTCAATCCCAAAAGCTATCAACTGTAACGCCCCAATCTGGCGGGTACAGAAACGTCACTGTGACGTATATACGCAGGTTAGAAATACCCTCACGTATATACGCTAAGCATCAGTACAGGCAAGAATCAGAGTACGAAAGCACGTGGTGCATTATACATTCTAACATATGAGTACATTTACAAAGTTATCACCAGATGTGACACAATATTACAAGAATATTTCATCACCAATATGACACAAATGCTAGAATACAAGGGATTTACAAGTATGAATAGTACAGATGGTGCTTATGAGTTTACAGAAGAAAAACTCAAGAGACGCACAAGGGGTCTTGAAGGATAGGGCTCTAGACGGTCTGCTGAGGATTCATGCTTCAGCTGCGCCATTCTGATCAGCAACTAGAAAAATTCACATGCTCCAAGCTCCATGACCTAGACATGAGGATCCAGGAGAGTCAGAACTCCCTAGCAAGTGGTGATGCGAATGCCAAGTGGCGAGTATAGATAAGCACACGTGTATAGATAAATTCGAATCATAAACATGCATTAAAAATCGTGTTGTGGCACAAGCATACAGGGGCAAGTAGATACAAGGCAAGTGATATTGAGCAGGGGAATACATGGTATGATAAGATAAGAGCAGGAGACTGGTAGAATAGAACACAAGTGATAAAGCAGGATGTAAGCAGTTATAATATAATAATCATAAAACCAGAAATCCGATGTAAAACTTGATACAAGCAAACATGACAAAGCATACAACGGATCCATAGCTGGCATCTTTTATTACTATTATTACTCATCTTACCCAGATATCTAGATATGTGAACTAGCGTCCCAGCACACATATATCCACATCTGAGTAAAGCAAGGTTGTTATTGGAAACCAACGGGGGTATCAATGAACAATATTTACAGTGGATCTCGTACATACCCGAGACCACGGCCCAGGATTGTTCCGTTGCTGGTGGACGGAACCTACCGCAAGGCGCTCAGGAGGGTCTTATAGAATGCCCTTTATCAAGATAGTACCAGGAAGGAAGGAGCCAGCTCTCCCCTCGGTCGCCTAGAGGCCCACAGGTCAGACCGAAAGTTTTAGTTGCACAACATACCTAGTACCACTGTAAACACGAACATATATTAATAGCCGCAAGTTTCCCCTAACACGATGCAAGTTGTTCCTTTTTATGATTTATTATGTAATTATCAATTTACGGGAATAGCAGGTGCAAGACATGATCATGATTCAGGAGTACATGAGCACTATAGATTTAGGTCACTGTATATATAATACAGGATAACAAGTACAAGATTCAAGTCACTGTATGTAATACAGGATAACAAGTATAGTATTCCGTAAATGTGATAATCACAGGTTATGTATTAACATGTCAAGAGGCAGGTGATAAGTCATGTCATAGCAAGAAGTAAGTGTCAAGTAGTAGCATGTAGGGTGTCAGGTGGTAACATGACATGAGAGTGACATCAGATAGGTGACAAGAGACAACATAGTATATGCAAGCACATCAAGTGAAAGCATGTCAAGCGATACAGGAAAACCGTACTGATACAAAGGATCGGTATCAATACCGAAAAAACCATGCATTTCTGGAAAAAAAATAGTATAAGTAAGATTTCAAACTCTTCAGAACCATTAATAGAAGAATCAGTAAACTGGGCAGGTAATTTAGAAAGCAAGTGAATATTCAAGCGGAGCTAAGCGGGACTGAAGCAAAGCTAATGTACAACACTAAATACTATCACGCTCGGCGAAGTTACTGCTCGCAGCGTAGCTAGACACATGTGTCACAGTAAGCATATGAACGCTATGCTTCCGCTCACGGCGAAGCCAAGCTCACACGGGGTAACGACGCTCGGACGGAGCAAGCGATAAAGTGTTGACGCCAGGCCCGCCTACCAGACGTAGCATAGAAAAAGTCCATAAGACTTTAAAACCTCAGAGGTTGTACATGGAGGTTAGGCCCGAAGGAAAGGGTACCTGCAGAAGGTGTTAGTTCCAGATACAAATATATAAGACAATACAAGTCGACCCGACGAAGCAAGGAAGTCCAAAAGGAAAGCGAGAACACTCGCCTAAACACAAAAATGTTGTAAATCCCTGATCTCCAGAATCTAGGTAATCAACGCGAATGTGTTAAGAGAAAGTAATAGAGGGAGAAGAAAATCAAGAGAGAGAAAGAGAATGAGAGAGAGAGAGAGCTAGAGAGAAGTCCATAGAGAGACAGTGCAGAGGGAGCGAGAATATAGGGAGAAAGAGAGAGTGTGTACATGGGGACGCGAAATAGAAAGTGAGACGCGGGGGTCGCAGACGCGAGCATGAGCTCCGCGTTGCATTGATACATAAACACAAGGATCGCGTTATACAGATATCAAGAACGCGAAGATCGCATTAAGGAATTGCTTGGACGCGGGGGTGAGCTCCGCGTCTAGCAATTAACAGAAAAGCCCCGCGTCTAGCAATTAAAGAAAAAGAGAGAGACAGGGAGATGAGAGAATGAAAGTGATACAGGAAGGAGTGAGAGACACAGGGAAGGGAAGACACAAGGTTGACAGGGAGAGAGACGCAGGTTGGGAGAAAAACAGAGAAGGAAGGAAAAAGGAAAGGAAAAAGGAAAGGAAAGGAAAGAAAGAACGAAGGAAGGAAAAGAAAGAAGGAATGGAAAGAAAGGAAAAGAAAGAAGAGGGAAGGGGGTGGAAGGCCAGCCAAGGCTTGGCGGCGGTCACCGGCGGCGGAGATGGGCGGCCAAAGCCCCAAGCCCAAGCCAAGGGTGGTGCAAGTATAATTGAAATGGTGAAAATGGAGTTTTGAAAAAGGGGTCTCGGAGAACGAAGCTATAACTCGTTGGAAAGAGTTTTCCGAGGAGAGGAAGATGGCGTGGTTGTTGGTGGTCAAGGTGGTGTAGGTGGTGGTGGAAATGATGGTGAAGATAATGGTGGAAATGAGATGTTTTGGTGGAATAAGAAGAAGAAGAAGGTTGTTGTTGTTGTTGTTGTTGTTGTTGGAATGGTGGAGGGGATGGAGGAGAGAAAGGTGGTGGAGAAGATGGAGGAGCTGGAGAGGGTGGCCGGCCAAGAGGGCACGGCAACATGGTTCTTTGGGCTGCTGTTCGCTGGAGATGAAGAAGGAAAGGAAAAATGAAAGAGAGAGAAGAAAGGTGGGTGTATATATAAAGGAGTTGTTTTGATTATTACAAGTTTGCCATTAGTTTAAAAGAGATTAAGAGATGAGACTTGCGACTCATTCTAAAATGGCCTGCGTCTCTATAAACTCAGACTCACGTCTGGCAATTGTCCAGACGCGGGGACGAAACTTGCATCCAGGGAAAAACGCGAATGTTGCGTTTAATAGAAAGGACAAAAGTCATAATGACTTGATTGGAGTTGCTCTGAAGTGCATTAAATGCAGGATGGAGAGAATCTCTGCATTAAAGATCAGATTTGTGTATGGTGATCCTCGCGTCTGAGAAAGGAGAGAGAAAATGAGAAGAATATAAGCATAATATCTGAATAAATTCTGGTATCTGGGGAAAACACCGAAAACTCCAGAAAAGCCTGAAAATGAAGTAACTCGGAAAGCTTTTCAAAAATACTCAAAATTAATAAAAAGATGTTTGGTGAAATTGGATTTTAGAGATTCAATCTCGTTTTCAAAATAAAAATCTTAAAGTCAACCGTCGATACTGGTGTACACTGGGTC